>BQNB010083101.1:0-29130 GCA_026074375.1 Tanacetum coccineum
GATGAAGTTCGTACACGACTTTGTTTGTTTTGTCATCATCAAATAGGGGAAGATTGTTAGGATTCTAGATTTGATCAAACAAAATAAATTAAAGAATGAAACACAAGGACTAAATCGTCAAGATTGGAATTCTATAAGCTGGTGAAGAATTATGGAAGATTTGGTCAAAGATATCAAAAGATGAAGATTCTGGAAGATCTCCTTAAGAAGATAAAGATAACAGAAGATATTTCTTAATGTTTAAAAGATTTACTTGTCTATATCTTTAAGTTAACTTCCTTTGTAAGTAATGATCTCTCTATATAAAGAGATCTGTTATCCCACAATATAATCTAAACACAACAATAAACAAACCCAAATAATCCCTAGATAAGCTGGAAATAAGAAAAGAGAAAAGATAGATGAAAAGAACTTGGAATGTTAGATTAGAGAGAGAAAGCGGTGAGTTACAAGTGAGACAAATTCAACCAACACCCTCTCCATGTGAGGAGAGGGTTTCTTTTATACCCCTAGCCAACATGTAGGCGTATGGGCTTTTCTACTTGGGTCAGGCTTGGCATATCTTGGGCTTTAAGCCCAAAATACGGACAATATTAGATTACAATCCAAGCCCGTTGAACCTAACTAGCCTATTACTTTACAAGACCCAATTTGACTTTATAAGACCGATAACATTCTTGTTTGACTTAATATAAATAAGGCTAACAATCTCCCTTAATGTTGAGGTCTCTTTCTTCAAACTCCTCCGTTGTTGTGGTCTTCTTTAATGTGAAGGACTTGATCTTTTGTGTTGACATTCTTGTACGACCGATAACATTCTTGTAGGAGGTTGCTTTGTTTTATCATTATCTCCCCCGACATTAAAGATATGACTTTTGACGTTTATGCGTTGCCTTGTTTTGGTCTTGTCTTGTTTGTAATAGCTTTGTTCATTCATGCTTTGTGATCTTGATCTAGAGCCTTTACCTTTTTTACTTTGAGTTCTTAAGATTGTTATCTTGCATCATCTCCTTGACTTGAATCATCTTGATTTGACTTCCTTGATCATCTTGTGCTCTTGACCAACATGCTCATACTTGTTACATTCTTGTTTGACATATATGATTATAAGTCTAACAATCTCCCCCAATTGACGATTCTTTATTTGATTATGAGGCTCTTTGATGGTGGGGAAGATTAGAATCAACTATCTTGACGTTGAATGATTGACTTTGAAAGCTTGAGTATGAGCATGTGGTTTATGAATCCGACTTCGCTGGAATGAGGCTGCAACACCGTCGTCTAAACCTGAAATAAGACAGTTAGCAATAAAAGATGAATATGGCTTTGTCATTCATCTTGAGTTCGGTTGCATTAACCTCCGGTTTCCCGTTTTATAGTATAAATACTATACCTGTGATCAGGTAGATTCAAAGAATCTCCTTGACAGGGTTTCCAGCTCAAAGCGTAGGATCTTCTAACACAGATGTATTAGATTTACCATGCTTGCTAGTTCTCATTACCGGAACGTCTCAAAGCAGACAACACGGTAAGAGTGAATCAGATAGTTACTATCTTTCTGATTAAGTCGTCAATTCATTTACTAGACCAAAATTGATATCCAGTTATCACAAGCTTGATTCATATAGAATCTTGCAAGTCACCTACCAAGAGCTTGTTTGATGTTGGCTCAAGCAGGATTTCCATCTTCACTGTGAATACTTAAGTATCACTCGGATGTTCTGGCAAGATCTCAAGGATAATGCGTAGGACTCTTTGTTACAACTTGTGAACTTTATGGTGTTCAGCAAGAGTATTTTGACATTGTGTCCTAATGAGATTTATAATTTGATCTCTTCTGGCTCTAGACTCGATTTGTGCACTTTTGGTTTTAGTAATCAGAGGCTGGAGCAGACTGCCACCTATTCAATATTAACAATCTCAGAGTGAGATGTCAATAGATAACGTGTGTATCTCCGTGACAAATGAGACAAGTTTCTTTTGAGAGAAACCCGAATGGCTGGGAAGGGTTGTGCATTGCATCACTGGGTCCATGACGACTTTCTTCAATATCAACAATCATCATTGTGATTTTGATAGATTATGTATTGACCCGGTTTCTGCCTAAGTTGTTTGGAGGGCTTCTTTCTTTTCACCCTTTATCCATACATTTCTTTTTCATTCTTCAACCCCTTCAATGCTTACCAAGACGTCATTACTAACACCTTGTTGTGATTGTTCCAGTGTTAGCTCAATCTTAGTTGGCATTTTTCCCTTATACACATTCTTCTCCATTCATACCTAAGGACTGCTATTTCTAACTATGGATTATCCTTGGGTAGATCCCTCCGGTTCTAGTTGGCTCGTAGGACTTATTCCTAACCTAACCACCTTATGACTTCAGAATCGTCGTGAAATTAATAGCTTGTTGGGTATAGAGATCGAACCAAAAAACCATTTTCTGACATTGTTATTTTCAAATACTCCCCCTACACATGTGCTCCGAGATTCAAAATTGTTTAGCACATGAAGGAAAAAGTTGCACTTAGAGTCTTAAAGATCACATTTGTGTATAACATATTTTAATCACATTTTCTCCCCTTATTTTAAATAATAAAACACCTAGTATTTGAAAAACCAATTGATTAAAATTTGACATGAAAAATTTCGAGGGGAGAAAAATTATACCACGATATTGCATGAATTCATTTTTTAGATTGCTCCCCTTCAACAGTATATGTGGGATACCAATATTTATTAAAACTTGACATTGGAATGAAAAATTGATATGACACCACAAAATTACTACGATATTGCATGAATTATTATTCTTGATAACCCCCCCTAACAGTTATGTGGGATACCAATAATTTAATTTAAAGTTGACATTGATTTGAAAAATTGATATGGACACAACCCAAATTGTTGAAGACAAAGTGAGATGCCTTAGTGAAACAAATGTATATTAATAATTGACATTAAGTTTCCACATTTTAATTCACAAAAATTGGTTTGGATACATAAAATTTAATAAATTAATTCAACATTTATGAGATGTACCCAACACATTAAAAGGTTTTGTTTTGAAAAATCCCCCTCATGACAATTGTTCACTTAAAATGACTTTCTACGTACTACATTTTTTTTGAAATTATTCGAGGGTTAAGGACTTTTTTGTAGTGGTAATACACAAACATTTTAACAATTACCCACTTTTTATGAAAAAATACCACAAATTATATTGTAGACAATTTTGACCATTGAAGATCTTATTTGGAAAAATTAAGTTCAACGATTTTTAAAAAACATGATAGAAGACTGCTTTCTATTTTTAGAGTAAGCGCACTAAGGTTACATTTCCCTATTCCATTCCAGGTCGATGTTATGCAATGTAAATTGTACATAAGTCATAGAGAAAAATTTAGAAATGACATGTTTTGAATAGCATTTAAAACTCTTGCTCAGAACTTCATTTTACACACCCGTGTCGATGTTAATCAAATTTCTAGGTCGTAAATGTTATCGATTCCAAGAGACATGTCGAGAAGATTCTTTTTGGTATTTTTGAAATTTTCTGATTTTATATTTTGTTTTTCAAGATTTTATATTTTTCTATTTTTTTTGGTTTTATATTTTTGTATTTTCTTTTTCAAAAATATTTATAAATCAATATAAAGAGAAAAATAAAAATATTTGCATGTCGAAGTTTCCATCAGCAGTGACAGTTGTTGTTAGAGTTGAAGTAGATGAGGTTGAATCTGGTTGTTTGTTGTAGTTTTATCGGTTTTGTATCAGCAGTTTTGTAACAGCTGAAGATTTGAAACAACTTGTTTTCTCCCTTGAATATTCAGTTCGAACAATAGGGACCGAATAGAATATCCAACCTATCATTGCATATGGACTATCAATCTGCTTTAGGAACTTTTGTTGACGTTGTGGAGCGAGGCTTGAACCGTTTTGATCAAACATCATTTGACATTAAGGTTCGAGGCTTGATCTGTTGTAATCAAACGTCATTTGACATTGAGATTCGAGGCTTGAACTGTTGTGTTCAAACATCATATGTCAATTTCATCATTTGTGAATCCACTTTGACAATGGTTTCTGAGATATCAGCTTTTTCAGCAACCATACTTTGAGATTTTCCTTGTTGACATTACATAAGGTACCTGCACTTAAAATCAAGACTTTGTTTCTTTCTGAACATTAATTGATGTACCTTGCACTTAATCAGAGTTAGTTTGCATTAACTGATATTAGGGATATCTACATTTGAACCATGTGGGGGTTCACTGTCAACCTTGCTTGTGCAAGAATCGAATAACTTTCTTGTAGGAATCCACCTAAGACCAACAGATTTGAAAATTATACCTGTGGGTTTCCACCTAAGATCATATCTAGAAAAAATTGTTTTCTCGATACACAGCGGATTGTCTCTTATTAGGAGAAGAAAACCTTTGTACTTGTTAAGGATTGTCTACCAGGTTTTCTGAGTAATGACTCTTTTGATATAAGGGTTTGTTACAGTTTTCTGGTCTTATGGGATTGAGTCTTTGCTCAACGTGAATTCACTTCCTTGGATTTTTATTATGCACAGGCATTCAATGATTTGCAATTAAAGAACATTTATGACATGCCGTAACAAACAAGTTTTTGGAATCTGAAAAAAGAACTAGAACTGTAGAATGATCGCTTTAGGCACACGATTATTGTTTACATTACTACTCTTAGATACAAGCAAAAACTCTAGGTGGTTTGATTGTTGCTCCTAGGTTTTGGTTTGCTATCATGAGCAGTGCTTTGAAATCTAGCAGAATTCGTCACACTAATGTTATCCCAATATAATCCACACACAACAATAAGCAAACCCAAATAAGCCTTTTGATAAGCCGAAAATAAGAAATGAGAAAAGAGAGATGAAAAGAACTTGGAATGTTAGATTAGAGAGAGAACGTGGTGAGTTACAAGTGAGACAAATGCAACCAACACCCTCTCCATGTGTGGAGAGGGTTTCTTTTATACCCCTAGCCAACATGTAGGCGTATGGGCTTTTCAACTTGGGCCGGGCTTGGCATATCTTGGGCTTTGAGCCCGAAACACGGACAATATTAGATTACAATCCAAGCCCGTTGAACCCGACTAGCCTATTACTTTACAAGACCCAATTTGACTTTATAAGACCGATAACATTCTTGTTTGACTTAATATAATTAAGGCTAACACCTAACTTGCAAGCCAAGTTATGTAGGCTATATAAAGAGGTCTAGGGATTATTATTTGTCATAACTTGAACCTATTGCTTGATCGGTCGAACCAAACCCCAAGGGTTTCGGTTTGTGTTTGTTCGACCGAAACCAACAACCCACAAGGGTTTTTCGTGTTGATTGATTCAAGAGTCGAAGACGTTTGGTGGCTTTATCACTACTAGTACTAGCATACTTAATTGTTTGCTAAGAACGTATTGTGCGTGTTGAAGTAGAGAGATCTTACTTTAGATCTTGGGTGGTTTTCGCGTGATATTTATATTATACACACGCGTATATTCAAGACGGTGTATTCGTTAATTGCTAAAAGGTAGGCATTCTTGATCCCTTTGTTAATTACATAATTCTATACGTGTTTATCTTTTCCGCTGCGTACTCGTGATAGATTAATGGTTAATTAGTTGTAAAAATCACAACAGTAGATATTATAGTTCTTTTATTAGAATCGCAAAAATAAATTGACGTATCTCGTGTTTTTTCTCCAAGATATATCGAAATAAAAACAAAGTAGCTAAGAAGACTAGTGTTACTCATACGAAAGTTAGATGAAGTTAAGTTCATTTTCAAAAAAGAAAAAAAAACAATATATATATACTACATAAACTATATGATCTTGTAACCATGTAATATGTTATACACATAAACAAAACACTATGTTATATCATAGAAAGCTCTTAATTTCCATGACATAGACATATAACAACAAACATGTCATTAAAAAAAACCATGCTTATGTTTTAATTAAGTTGATGGAGATAGTTAATCACAATTTAATAATGTTATGCTTTTTTCTATCTACTTGTCTCTTTCCGTACACATCAAACCACTCTCTTTTCACTTTCTTTGTTTAAAAAATAATAATTTTTTTTGGCATAAGAGTTGGCATTTTGACTTACCCAAAAATACTTATATTCCAAATCCAAAGCATAAAATTCAATATTCATTTGACACGTAAACAGTGACTTGATATTCAAAAAGTGTTCAAAGGTTTTATTGTACAAATCTAGCTTTTGAGATGCATTCAAACTTGAAAAGTGTAAACAAATGCAACAAACATGTAAACATGTTTTCTTTACTTGTTCAATAGCGTGTGAGTGTGTGCATGCATGCTTATCGATGTCAACATTAACATTATTAATATATCATATAACAATTTATACAAAGAGTGTATTTGATCGTGTATTTTGAAGTTATAAGAAAATTATGTTTGATTTCATGGGTTTGACTTATTATTATTTTGCAAGAAAATGTAAATAGCATGGTTGTTAAGATCTCGATCATGATCTTAGGATCTTACGATTTTACGATACTGCAAAGCAAAAACGATCCAGATCCTACATAGGATCTTTGCAAGCTTAAGATCTTATAGGATCCCGATCTTGACCATAGGATCTTAAGATCTAATCCGATACAATCTTACTTTTATCGAACCACAAACTAAAAAACTACAAATTTATGGATTGTGTTTTGTACAATTTAAAAAACAATATGTTAATTTTCTTAAAAATTTCAAAATCATAGTTTATTTATTTTTTGAACGGCAAATTGAAATTAATAAAAAAACTAGCAAGAAGCTAGAAAATTACAAGGATATGGATTTAGGACATTTCATCCAGGAAATCCAATCAATATTGTTTTTACATCTATTGGAACACCAAGTAAAAGAGTACGAAACAATATCATCAAAAAGAAGCTCCATACGAAACAAAATCATAGTTTATGACAATATTTCTATGAAATATTCATATAATTTTGTGTTCATGATATATAATAATTTGTAGATTTGTTTAATATTACAAAGACTATTAAGAAAATGACATGATAGTAGGATCTTAAGATCCCGATCCGATCCTCGATCTCGATCTTGTAAAGACAAAAACGATCCTGAGTAAGATCCCAATCTTAAAAACCTTGGTAAATAGGTTCCTTGGATTTGAATGGGGAATGGACACAAGCCCAAGTCTAAAATGTTCATAACACTAAAATTTATAACTCGGCACAAAACACATTCATCTCATCACTTACGTTATAGGACGTCAATGACCCACACGTAATTAAATAAAACACAAAAAACCGGAGGAAAAAAATACCCACGGCTTGGCCCGTGAGTATGATGCTAACCCCTATGACACCAACCACATCTCCTTCTCGTGCCATAAGGTAGCGTTGTGGGATGACACCAAGCTTAACAGCTACACGTACCGTGCGCTCTAAATGTAGATTTGATTACAACATGAGTAAATAAGTTTATTTGAATCAATTAATCTAAAGTTAAACTACTACTTCATTAGTTACTACTAATATAAACCGATAAAAAAAATGATGTTTTCAATATTCAAGTTATCTAAAAGAGGGTCGGTGAGGTGAGTAGACACTAGGCAACCAAAAAGGTTATTAGTGCCAACATTTGTTTTTGTTTGTTATATAATCTTTCAACGACTTTACATAAACGAGTGCTTGATTTTATTACTATGAATCGATTTCTTTTGATTATTACAGCTGACTTAATTATCTAAATTCGTTAACTTAATCATCTTACGTTTGGAACAAGCTAGACGAAAATTTCAACTCTTACATTCTCATGTCTTCTTTACCACGGCACTGGGGACAAATAGAATAAAAGAAAACGAATTGGAAGTCGAATTCGCATTTTACATATTGGGTCCTAGTGGAATGCTCGAAAGTCTTTCACGTTAGTTTGAACTTTGAATACCTAGTCTTTTGTAGTTTTGTTATTGTTTTGAAAAATAATCTTGGCAAAATATTTGTTTACAATGAAAACGATGGGTGAAGAAGATAATAAATTTTGAAAATAAAAAAGGTTTGGCGTCGGTTGGTACCTATTTTTTCAAAACATATAAGCCCACATGAGAGTTTGTGAAAAAAAGACACGTGTTCAAGTCCTGGGTCGTGCTCACTTCAGTTGGTTGGTGCTCTATTGCGTCACGAGAGTCGATGGAGCTATTATTTGTGAAAGATACCAAAAAGTGTTAGCCTGTATTATTGTTATATTTGTATTGGGCTCAATTCAAGCCCAAGTCTAGAATGTTCCTTGTATGCCTAGCACCCGATGGCACAATATTCTCGACAATATACACCCTAGTAATCAACTAAAAAACATGAATAAGAATTTATAAACTTTTTATTTCGAAAAAATCACAGTTCAACAAGTTTTTTTTAAATATCAAAGTTCAAAAAATTTTCCTGTCATTTGATAGAAAACTGACACTCGTTCAGAGACGAATTATATATGCACTTCGCTTTGAAGATAATATGTAGTAGACAATACTCAAACGTGCTTACCAATCAGTTACCTCAGAGAGTACATCCTGTACGAAAATCTCCAACTTAAACGATGCATGTTGAGAATTACTGGCCTCGACTCTTGGTGGACAAACACGTCTAATCGCGTCCTTTACCATAATTCAAACCACAAACTTAACCATGACCCCAAATATTTGTCGGTGTATCCGACTTATGTCTCGCTAATGACTGAACTTGAAATCTGACCTACAACCCAGAATGACCACCAGAGTGCCTAACCCAAACCGGGATTTTGCAACAAAACAACCATGATGGTCGAACTCTAACCACAACGCAATTCATTTAGCAACAAATCTGAATATTAATTGGAATTATACTCAATTCGTCTCAAAATTATTATCCACCAACAAAAAAAACACAGTTTAAAAAAAGGATTATCATAACAAATTTCTCTTTCTTAATTATAAATATTCACAATCGGTGACTGATCCACTGTCGTTTTGACAGTGGGTCACCCGCTACAGTAACGGACTCCCATTTTTGGGTCAGCCCGTTTGTTTTTTTTGTTTTTTTAATTTGTATGCACAAAGTAGGAATGGTAAAAAAAAATATTACAAAAGTTTTGATTTATTCAGATAAAAAAAATACTCGCGGAAACATCTTCGATACCTAATAACTTTAAAATAATCGATATGGTCACAAACGTACAACCCAATATATTTAAAAAAAACCAATATAACAAAAAAAAACAACACTTTAAACATGAAGCCTAACACATAAGCCATCTAAAAAAAAATTATTACTAATATACACATTTGTCGACAAACTAGCCTAAAATTCGCATAAAATGTGGCCCAAAATTTAGCCAAAGTAAAAAAAAAACTAGCCCAAAATTAGCCTGAAATCTGGCCCAAAGTAAAAAAAAAGTACAAAACGGTCCCTCAACTTTTAACTATTTACGATTTTCTTACACAAAAAATCCCGTAAAAAAATTAACAAAAAAAACACGTCAAGTTTTTATTGTTCACAACTTTTTTACATTCATCGGCCCAAATAAAAAGATATCGAACCGTCCCAAAAAAAGAAAATATTCGGGAAAAAATTAACCCCTCCCAACGCAATTTTTTTTTCCCGAATCGTACAAAAAAAAGAAATATCCGGGAAAAATTAGCCAAAAAAAAAAATACAAAACGAACCCTCACCTTTTAACTATTTACGATTTTCTTATACAAAAAATCCCGTAAAAAAATTAACAAAAAAAACACGTCAAGTTTTTATTGTTCACAACTTTTTTACATTCATCGGCCCAAATAAAAAGATATCGAACCGTCCCAAAAAAAGAAAATATTCGAGAAAAAATTAACCCGTCCCAACGCAAAAAAAAAGAAAAAATTAAAAATTAACCCCGCCATAACGCATCGCCAAAAAAAAAATCCCGAAACGTAAAAAAAATTATTCGGGAAAAAATTAGCCCCGCCGCAACGCGCGGGTTCTTTTGCTTGTTTATGCATATTGATAGTTGTATCATTAACTAATTAATTTAAAACTTCTTTAATGTTTGTTATAATAACACCACATGAGTATAATATGATAAACTTGTTAGCCTCAAAATATTAAGTCGAACAAGGAAGTTTCGGCCATTCATTTAGGAAGTCTCGGTCATTATATTATGTACGTTGTAATAGGCTAGAATAGGTATCGGGCTCGTTATTTAATGTTTAGAACGACTTCTAAGTAAATGTCAGCTTAGGATTCGGACTCCAAAGAAAGGAAAATGTTCACTTATGTACATTTCTCCTAAAACAATGGGAAGTTCATACATTCTCGGTCTTGAGCAAAGTCATATAAATATTAAAAGTTTTGAATGCTCAAGATAAGCACCAAGGAAATGATAATTAATAAGACAAATATAAAATTATTTTCCTGTTGAACACAATTTTTTTAAGATATTCTCAAAAAGAAATTTAAAAATCTTTTAAAATTGTGTGCTCAACTAACTCCCGCTTTAAGTTTTCACTCTAATGTTTTATTGAGGGGGAGTATAATTTTTTATATAAATGAACCACTTAATATTAGTTCATTCGACATGCATTCCAATTCTTCCATTGATTAATTAGTTTAAAAGTGGATCAACGTACATTAACTTGTATTTTAATTCACTTGGCAAGTCAAAAATTGTCATCACATATGCAATTTTTGAGAGGGAGAATAGTGATTAAAATGTGGTCAATACGGCTTAATAACGTACAAGATCTTTTGAATATAAGTGCGTTTCCGTCTTCACTTGTGCAAAACTCTTTCATAATATGATGCATATGTGTAGGGGGAGCTTTTTGGTGATATAGAAACTCTCAATGTGTAATAAATGATTTATCAAACACGTTGATTGCTTTTTCAATGGTTTTATGGATACTATGGAAATACCAAAGACCGACCAACTGTTGTTTCTTACGGTGTTATAAGGCGGTTAAGATTAGGTATTTTGTTCCATGATCCAGCCAAAACCGGAGGAATCTACCCAGAGACACTCCATTAGATAGAATAGAAGTCCTTATGTATGATTGAAAAAGGAGTAAAGTGAGATTGGGAAGAATGTTATCCAAGGCATGAGTTATCACCGGAACAAACCCAACATGGTGATAATGAGGACGCGTTGAAATAACATTGAAGGGGTTAAAGAATAAAAAATAAATGTAAGGATAAAGGGTGTAAAGAAAAAAGCCCTCCATACAACCTTAGGCAGAAACCGGGTCAATGCATAATCTATCGGTAATCACAAAGATGATTCTGATATTGAAGACAAGCCATCATAGACCCAATGATGCAATGCACAACCCATCCCTGCTACTCAGGCTTCTCTCAAAAGAACTTTGTTTCATTTCTCACGGAGATCAACATGCTTCTATCGGCTTTCTCATTCCGAGACCGTTGATATTGAAAAGGTGGCAGTCCGCTCCAGCCTCTGATCACCAAATAACAAAAGTGCACTTATGAAGTCTAGAGCAAACGAGATCTATCAAAAATCTCATTAGGACACAAATCCCAATATACAATTGTTGTTCGTCATTAAGAACACAACTTGTACAAGAGTCCTACGCATTATCCTTACGATAATTGCCAGAACATTCAGAGTGATACTCTTTAGTACTATTTACAGTGATGAATGGAAATCATTCCAGAGTCAACATCAAACAGCTCTGCGGTAGGTGACTTGCGAGATTCTATATGAATCAAGCTTGTGTCAAATGAATTGACGACTCAATCAGTCAGAGAGTAACTAACTGATTCACTCTTACCGTGCTGTCTGCTTTGAGACGTTCCGGTAATGAGATCAAGCAAGTACGGTGAATCTAATGCAACCGCGTTAGAGGATCTAACACTTCGAGCTGGAAACCCTGTCAAGGAGATTCTTCTAAATTGAATCTACCTAATAACAAGTATAGTATTTTATAATGTAAAACAGTCCTCATAGAACCGAAAGTTAATGTAACCGAACTAAAGACGAATGACAAAGCCATATTCGTCCATATCTGTTGTTTATCACTAACATCAATTTTCAAGTATAAGTGACGGCGTTACAACCTCATTCCAGCTGAGTCAAGATTCAAGACCACATGCTCATGTTCAATCGACAAAGATAAACACATGATGAAAGCTCAAGTACATGTGTCAAAGTCTTTCGCTAATTCTGATGTACAAGCACTTCCTCAAAAGAACATTATCGACAAGATTGCCTTAATATGACAATGAGATATCTATCATGTGGATCAAGTAATATAATCCAACAAGTGGTACAAGTAATCATGTCAAGGACAAATGTTGAGGGAGATTGTTAGCAAGCTTTCAAGATAATGAGCATGTGGGTAGAGACACAAGATCGCAAGACGACATAAGATTCAAGGATAAAGATTTAAAGATCTCAAAATCAAGAATAAAGTCAAGGCTAAAGACCAAGATATCTAGATTAAGTTAAAGAATATCAAGTCAAAGATCAAGATCCATGATCACAAGCATGCAAAAGGAACTCCAAAAGAATTCTCAAAAACACAAGGCTTTAAGATTCAAGACGTCACAAGACGTGAAGCCATAAGTTTAATGACCACCCTTTAGGGGGAGATTGTTAGTCGTGTTTTTATGTAAAGTGATGGCCATTATCTTTTCCGAGCCTTGTACAGGTAAACGTAGTTTACGAAAATTTATTTAAGCTAATTGGGTCTAAGTGTCGAGCTTTAAGCCCATTGGTATTAGGTTCAGCCCAAAGAAAGTCCAAACCGACCCAACAAGGAGTCCACATTCTTTGTAGTATAAATACAACCCTCCTAGCATGTTAGGAGGGTGTTGGTTCTCATTTTCCCTAACTAATGAAAGTTTTTCATTTTTCCTTTCATTTTTTCTCTCTCTAGCTCTTTCTCTGTCTAAATTTTTCATGTGATTTGATATGGTTAACAAAACTTGAACTAAATTGCCTTTATATTTTTGAAATTAAACAATTAATTTGAGACAACTTGAAATGAAAACATGAACAATAATATAAAATGGAGGTACTATCATTTTGGGACAAAATAAATTTTATTTTCCTTTATTAGGTTAAAAGTGATAGCTAGCATTTCCCAAGTAAAAAGTCAAACATCGCTCTTAGAGTTTGGAATTGACCTGAGTCGTCTTTAACGAAGTTTTGGAATTGACCTAGTCGTCTTTTAACGGGGAGACTAATACTATCGAAAAATGTACCTTTCAATGTCCTTTATTCAATATATCAACATCAAGTGGTTGCATCTTAATTTTTGATATTCTTTTTAAATATTTGTGCAAAATATATTTATCACCTCTATGTTAGTTTCGGTGAGTTTTCTTTCTCTCATAAGGATAAAGAAAACCGGGTTCTGCAGTAGGTCTCGGTATTATCTACGTGAGTGAACTTTACCTCTAAAATTTATTTAAATTTTAAAAGATCTTTTTCTTAAAAAAAAATATATGACCCATGTCTAGTGATCAATGTTCATCCTTGAAATATGGAGATTGGAACGACTTGGTGATAACTTTTTTTTTTCTTCATATGTTTTGCACCTTATTTTTCTTACATGTTTCATGCCAACAAGCAAAAGAACCCGCGCGTTGTGGCGGGGCTAATGTTTTCCCGAATAATTTTTTTTTACGTTTTGGGGTTTTTTTTTTTGCCGATGCGTTATGGCGGGACTAATTTTTAATATTTTCTTTTTTTGTATGATTCGGGGAAAAAAATTTGCGTTGGGACGGGCTAATTTTTTCCCGAATATTTTCTTTTTTTGGGACGGTTTTGTAAATTTTTTTACGGGAATTTTTGTGTAAGAAAATCATAAATAGTTAAAAGGTGATGGTCCGTTTTGTATTTTTTTTACTTTGGGCCAGATTTTAGGCTATTTTTGGGGGTTTTTTTTTGCTAATTTTTTCCCGGATATTTCCTTTTTTTGTACGATTCGGGAATTTTTTTTTTGCGTTGGGACGGGTTAATTTTTTCCCGAATATTTTCTTTTTTTGGGACGGTTCGATATCTTTTTTTTGGGCCGATGAATGTAAAAAAGTTGTGAACAATAAAAACTTGACGTGTTTTTTTTTTGTTAATTTTTTTACGGGATTTTTTGTGTAAGAAAATCGTAAATAGTTAAAAGTTGAGGGACCGTTTTGTATTTTTTTTTAACTTGGGCCATAATTCAGGCTATTTTTTGGGCTAATTTTTTTTTTACTTTGGGCCACAATTTATGCGAATTTTTAGGCTAGTTGAGTCGACAAATGTGTATATTTTTAGTAATAAATCTTTTTATATGGCATATGTTTGGGCCTCATGTTTAAAAGTGATGTTTTTATTTTTTTGCTATATGAGTTTTTTTTTTAATATAAATAGATAGGGTTTACGTTTGTGACCATAATCGAGTTAATGTTAAAGGTATTAGGTATCAAGAGGTTTCCCACGGATATTTTTTTATCGTGAATAAATCGAAACTTTGTATATTTTTTTTTTTCCTCCTACTTTGTGCATACCAAATTTAAAAAAAAAACTTTAGAGGTAAAGTTCTCTCATAAGGATAAAGAAAACCGGGTTCTGCAGTAGGTCCCGGTATTATCTATGTGAGTGAATTTTACCTCTAAAATTTATTTGAACTTTAAAAGATCTTTTTCCTTAAAAAAAAATATATGACCCATGTATAGTGATCAATGTTCATCCTTGAAATATGGAGATTGGAACGACTTGGTGATAACTTTTTTTTTTTCTTCATATGTTTTGCACCTTATTTTCCTTACATGTTTCATGCCAATTTGATCTTTAAAAATTTCAATTTGCATAAAGTGTAGACGTAGCCAAGATAACCAAAACTAAAAAGTCTATATTTTGTTCATGACATTTTTTTATAAATGATGTCAAATTCAAAACAAATCCTACAAGGTCGATTAATCGCCGCTTGGGCGATATTGGGTCATCAACCTTGCCGATTTGTGTAAATCGGTCGAACAAATAGGTCAACCATAGTCAATGGCGGTCAACGACGATAAATAGTGGTCAAACTTTTCAGAAAACCTTCAAATCTTGTCAGAAATACCCAAAACTCACCGTAAATTTGTTTCAATCACTTATAGTAGTTGTTTATATCTATTACAAGTTATTTTTGAAAACAAATCTTTCCGAAAATATCTAAAAGTCGTCGGAGATACCAAAACTTGCTGAAAATGTCAATCCGATTAATCACGCCTAAACCGATTATAAGCTATAAGAGACTTGGCCGCTCGACTACTGATTCACGATTTTTGCTCGATGTTAGTTCCGTACCTGCACATATATTTAATTGATATATTAACAAAAATATATTATGCTGTTTGTAACCCGAACAAGTTTCAACATACACTTTCATCTTCGTTATCTTCAATAAAAATAAGATCTTTAAATAGATGTTTATTCAAATTTATTTTTGTTTCATAAAAATTAGTTAATTTAGCATATATTATATTAGCTTTTTTCAACTTAACTTTTAGTTTGTAACTTTTTATATAAGCATTCTTTATGCGTAGAAGGACTTTATATAGTTTTCATAACTTTTTAATACGAGAATCTACAAAGCGGGTGTGACATGATTTTGGACCCGGTTAAGGCTATTTGGGTCGGGTTAGTTAGGTTAGAAATCTTATTTTGGTTGTTCAAGTTGACTCAATTACCATAACGCTAAATTAGGTTGGGTGTCATTAAATATGTTTAGCTAATTCGGGTTCGGTTCAACTTGATCAACCCAAATAAGATATACTTTATATAGTTTTCATAACTTATATATGTAAAATTACAATGTTAACCAATTTATTTTGTTCATAAAACTCATATTCAGATTGATTTGAACTCTGCTGAACCCGCTTCAAACGAATCACGCCTTAATAAGATCCTGTTTCGCGTGGTGTCTTAACCTGATGAACCCGAACCCGACCACACAACTCTGCATAGACTCAAACCAAATCACTACACTCAGGGGCGTGCACTAACAATTATTGAAGAGGGTGGGGGGGGGGGGTGGGGGGGGGGGGGGGGGGGTGGGGGGGGGGGGGGGGGGGGGGGGGGGGGGGTGCCGCTCCATGATTCGCCAAAAAACATCGGTTTTTAGTTTTAATTTTTTTATTTTTGACCTTTTATTAAACTGCACAAAATCACAAAATCAAATTGCCCCCACTAACACACTAAAGTTCAACATTTAACACTCTAAAACATTAAAATCCTTCATTTCTAAGTGGCAATACTCGATTTTTCGTTCCGATCTCAATTTTTATCCTAGTTTTTTCACCATATTTTATTGCTATTGTTAAAAATTTTTTTTTCCCCCCACAACTAACTACACCACTACAAAAATAGTTTAGGGTTTCAACCTTGTGGGAGGGTTTAGAAATTCTAACAAATACAAAGTCGTGTGTATAGGACAAAAAGTGACACTGCACTGTTTATTTCTCTCTCAAAAAGCTAACCTACACACACCCAAACACACCGAAAGTGCATGAAGGCTTCTTCTATATAAATGCACTCTTATTTGCCCATAAAATTAGACATTTTTATTTGACACCATCAAACAAAGTACAAACACACACACACACTTCTATACATATTACCCAAAACATACTACTTTCACAAACACTCAAAATCATCTTCAAGGTACTTATCTTTTATGTATCTTTGCATCTTTTGTTTATGCATTATTTAAGGTGTTTTGATGAAATGTGTCAATGAGATTGATTTTTTTTTGTTGCATAAATATCTTATTTCCTTGATGGGTTTTTTGCATACTGTAAATGGGCAAAATGGGTGTTTTTTGTTTTACAAGATTAGCCTCATTTATGGCATTTTTTTGGGTTACTTTGTGATGGTTCAAACTTGTAAAAGATGGATATTTTTGCATAAATATCTTATTTGCTTCATGGGTTTTTATCAACATGTTATTTGCTTCTGTTTTCTGTATACTTTACTGCTTTTTTAGACTACTTTTTATGTGTTTGAATATATCTGATTTTTATGGATTTTTGACATAAATATGTTGTTTATAAATAATGGGTTTTACTGAAATATGCTTACATTTTTTAGATACTTCAAATGGGCAATGATAGTAGATTGGTTTATGTGATCTTTTGACTGTTAAAAATTTGATGGGGTTTCCTGGAACATGCTTGTGTTTTTGGCACACTTTAAAAGAAAATAAGTCTTGGGTGCTTTATGTGATTACTGATTAGCTCATTACAATTCATTTTGTTTGTTTTTCGTTTTTATTAGGTGTCATTTCTGGCTAAATAACTTTCCAATTATGTTTTCTTTGGTATAATGTTATCATGGTTTACTAATTAATGACATGATTAACAGGAGGCTATCCGAAGTTAAAGCAACTATTTGAACTTGCATGGGGTTATCATTTTCGTGTCCATTCGCAGCTTATACAGATTTAGAAGCGAGTCTAAAGTCCATCGTTTTAGCAGATGACGGAGTTAAAAGTTTGGGGGTATCTGGCAGTTTTAAGATCCAAGATTCTGAACCTGCAGCAATGCAGTTAATGAGTTCACAGGTGATGAAAATCGAGCGATCTGTTAGCTTTAAAGTTCCTGCAGAAGAAGAGAACAGAGTCGAAGAGAGTGAAATTGACATTGAGACAACAAGATCTGATGAGTTGGAAGATCTTGAACCTGGTAGTCCCAAACATGAGGCGGCGACAAAGCTGCAAAAAGTTTACAAAAGTTTTCGAACTAGACGAAAGCTTGCAGATTGTGCAGTTCTAATTGAACAAAGCTGGTATGTGTTTTTTTTTATTATGTTGAATACTAAATCATGTAGCCTTTTTTATTTGTTCGTATCTTAATGTAACTTTAATTTGTGATGTTTGTAGGTGGAAGCTCTTAGATTTTGCAGAACTTAGAAGAAGCTCTATATCATTTTTTGATCTCGACAAACAAGAGACGGCCATTTCACGTTGGTCCAGAGCAAGAACAAGGGCTGCCAAGGTTGGAAAAGGCTTATCAAAGAATAGCAAAGCCCAAAAGCTTGCCTTGCAACACTGGCTCGAAGCGGTAAGTTAACTATTTACATCATTAGTAATTCTTGCGCATATGGGTTATTTTGGTCGATATTTATTAATTTCATTTCGCTTCTGAATACAGATTGATCCAAGACATCGTTATGGGCATAATCTTCACTTCTATTATGGAAACTGGTTGCTCTCTCAAAGCAAAGAGCCCTTCTTCTACTGGTTGGATATAGGAGAAGGGAAAGAAGTGAATCTTGAAAAATGTCCCCGGCCAAAACTTCAACAGCAATGCATCAAATATCTTGGCCCGGTATGCAACTTTTCGTTAATTTTTCTTGTGTATCTATTTTAAACATCAATAACAATTGCTGACCATTTTTTTGAATTTTTTTCGGCAGATGGAAAGGAAGGAGTATGAGGTTGTGATAGAGGACGGAAAACTTTTATACAAACAAACTGGGGAGTATGTAGACACGACAGAAGCACCAAAGGGTTCTAAGTCGATTTTTGTTCTCAGTACATCGAGGACTTTATATGTTGGCATAAAAAAGAAAGGCTTGTTTCAACATTCAAGTTTTTTGGCTGGAGGAGCCACATTAGCAGCCGGGAGACTCGTTTCTGAGAAAGGTGTACTAAAGGCAATCTGGCCTCACAGTGGTCATTATCGTCCCACCCAAGAAAATTTTCAAGATTTTGTCTCATTTCTTCAGGAAAACAACGTGGATACTACTAATGTCAAGGTAAAAACAATTGCCTCTATGATATTCTGATATATTTTTTTTTATCTGGTAGAATGAATTACTGACTAATTTTACGTCTCTTTCAGATGGAATCAGATGAGGATGAAAACGAATCTTTAGGCAAGCAAAGTAGTAGCATACACATAAGAAACTCTTCAGAAGAAGACGTGAGCGAAAAGGAGCCCTTAGGGTTTGAAGAGGTGCTTGCCGACGATCATATTTCAAATATGGCCAATGTCTTGATACAACATCCTAGTTTAACACTAGAATCTCCAAAGAAATCAAGGTTATCTCGGTCGTCTAGTAGGAAATTAAGTACTCTCAGAATTCCAAACAGAGATGACATGCTTATAGACATAGAGACTAAGAAGGCAGATGATGCAGCCTTCGAGTATTTCACTTCCGAGACCATCTTAGATGGCTACGAAGCAGCAGAAGACTCGTTTAGTTCTCACCAAGTTCACGCTCCATCAGACCATGACATGTCAGATGATGAAGAAAACGAGCCAAATTTGGATGAAACAGTTCCTAAAAAATCCATCTTACGCAGAATCAATTCACACAAAGGAACAAAGTCCTTCCAATTAGGAAGGCAGCTCTCGTGCAAATGGAGCACAGGAGCTGGACCACGGATTGGCTGCGTAAGGGATTACCCTCCCGAGCTGCAATCACAGGCATTAGAGCAAGCAAATTTATCTCCAAGAAGTGCTCCTTCTAATCTTAAGTATACCAATAAGGTATTTTGCTCAAGTCCATGTTCTTTCGAAAACCGAAGTTTGCTTTCAACAAATACCGGGCCTTACAGAACAAGATCAACCCCAAGTCAGATAGGCGCATTCACAGAAATTTTTTGATTAGAAATAATCCATTTTTTTAGGGTGAATATGATATTGACATAGAAATTCATTCATTCTTTTTGAAGTTTAAATTCTCAAACATGTATACAACTTAGTTTTCTTGTTTTTTTTGTTCTTATACAAATAGATGGATAGGAAAATTGTAGATGTTACATGTGTATTCATTGATACTACCCTTTTTACAGTTGAATCATGAATGACAAAAAGCTCATTTTTTTCTGCTAACTTTGATCTTGTACTTTTATACTTGACATCAGGTACGGAACCGGGACACAAAATGATCATGTGCACTTACAATAAACTAAACAATACTAAAAACACAAATTTTAAGGACCGAGTGCATTTAAATAAAAAAAACATTTTTAACAAAAAATAACCACTACGCAAAAAAAATCCATGGGTGTTCCGAACCTGTCACTACTTCACATCACACACTTTCTCTTTCTTGTCACTCAAGCAATACATCATCAATAAACGCGTAATGCCACTACACTTGCAAGAAGATTTCATTTAATATTTGGATTTTGTTGAACTTTGACTCATTATAAGTCAACTTTCAAAAATCTATATTTTGGTTTGAGTTTACTTGGATTTTATGGGGAAATTGATGCCTCATTGCTTGTAACAAGTTTTCTTATTGACTATACGTTTCTTCCCTTTTTTTAAGACTAGATGAACACTCGAACCGAGTCAACTTGGGTGGATAAGTTTCATAGTTGCGCGTTTGACAGTAGACTCGGGCTTATGTAAGAAAAAAATTGCATGTATCAGATGATGTGTAACATGATTGAAGTCAAATGTGCCAGAAATACAACAAAGATCCATGAGAGAACCAAATATTCCTGGCCCTAGGTTTTGGTACAGCAATATTATACTGCAAATGGCAGTTGTACTTGTCTGTGGTACCATCCCAGATTTCATTTGAGCAATGGAACATGGTGACTACATGTGATTGAGATGCCCAACCATCATTTTAATAATTCTTAGAGATTTGCATTAATTGCAACTCCCATGAATGGATCTTGATATGGTTTCACATTAGGGATTCAATCAAGAAAAATTTGATTCCTAGTTGCTTACAGTTGTTTATATCATTAGAATAATCTCACTACACGTTTACTCGGGCTTATCCAAATCGTCATTACCTTAAACAATTTGGAAATTACCTGGACTCATAACCCGTCGATTAACCGGCCAAAAGGTATGAAAACCACGGTTACAAAAAAGAAAGCAGGCTTAGTAAAATGCAAGAAACACGTCGATAAGCATTTATAAAAAAAAGTTTTCACTTGCTTATGCAGATAATGTTTGACATCCGTCTCGATTCCAGATGATAACAAAAAGTGTGATTAGATCCGAGGTTACAAGGAAGATGATCAATGATCTAGAGTTATTTGAGCTACTTAAAATTTCCAAAGTTTGTGAGGACCATATGCATATACATGACACTAACAAAAACCACAAAATCTTTGTTTATTTAATGATTTTAATGTATGAAAGTCTATTAATTTTTAGTAAGTGCCAACAATCTCAACAAACACCAAACCATTAAATGGCTTTTCTATGAGTTGTTGATCATGGTTCAAAGAACAGACAAGAAGTAGACACTAGAAGACATTAAGGTACTAATGATTCTGTTGATGGTATTTAAGATTGTTGGTTAATGTGGTTGAGTTCATGAATGTATACAACAATGGTAGCTCAATTATGTACTAATTGTTTCTTATGATGAGTAGGAAGAATCTTATCCTCATCCACTTTTAAGTGAGCATGAGTATGCCTTTGGGTTGTTGATATTTGGTTAGAGAATCTTGTTATTAAGCTTAACAAGTAGAGCATGTTGGTTAACCTTCTTGTCGAAAATCTCGAGGTCTTTTTGCGAAATAATCGATATATAAAGTTAAGACTGCCATTACTTGATCAAAGACATGTCTATAAGTTAGTGACATTAAACTTAGAGATGCTTATGTTATGGGAGATGATAAAGTAATGTGTACACCACAAATAAGTACTTGTTGATACTTTTACCTATTGAAAGCTAAACACAAAGGTTTACTTGTATAAGAGTATAGTTTTTGAAAGATAATATTGGTGGTGTGTATACATTTTTAGCAGTATACAAATCAGTTGCTAATTTCACAAAAAGCTGGGTCAATAATAGCTCACTCAAAATGCAAGGCTGAACAAGCTAGAAAATGCATTGGACAGGGCTTATTCTTGGCTTGGGCTTACAAGTGCATGGTTAAGCCCATTTGTGCACCTTTCACTCTAAAAGCTAGCTAGAAAAAGGGCAATCTGTAACTTGTGACAGAAGCGGTGAATTTAGTTTGTGTTTATGTATTATCTTGCTATGGATGCATATATCGTATAGTTATTTGGCCATAAATAAAGGCTTAATATAACCACGTTGTTGTCATGTACATAAATAACACCTCGCCATTTACGCATATAACCATCTTCTATTTAAATATGTACATTTTACATATGTTACTAAATTTTTCTTATTAAAAAAAAGCTATCGCTCACAGTTACTGCTTACTGCTACTGTTTATAGATTTTAACAAACACACCCTAGATGTGATTCTAATATGCTTCAAGTAATCCTTATCTCATTCTCCTGTACATGCATGCTAATGTCACTCGATCTTGTACCCACCAAGCCCGTAATCAGCCCCCTTTCAACAAATTTAGACCCACAAATCATGTGTCAAAAGTAAGACAGACATCATCAATTAAAGGAAAGTTGTTTCATACCAAATTCTTCATAAAGCACAAAGCTAAAGCTGGAAAGACAAATAAACAACTTCTTTTTTGTAATATCAAACAAGAATGATTACATGCAAGACATATATATTCCTTTGGCAATTTCACTTGAATTGTTTGTATGTGGTTGCAATTTCTTTTAACATTAATTTGAGATCATGAGAAAACCTAATTTTGGTATAAAAAACCCAGAAGAACGCCAGAAAAACCAAACATAATGCTCTAAAAAACCAAACTATAAGCCCTAATTTTTTCATGCTAAAAATTTTTTTTTCAGCAAATAAGGCCTCGAAGTTACTCTCCTCTGTAAAAACAAAAAAAAACCAAACAGATCCCTAAAAACCAAACAGATCCCTAGAAAATCATGTAGTATAGCCTAAAAAAATTAGGGCATCCATTTTGGTTTTTGAGTTTACTTATAGACCATTATACGAGGCCCAATTTGCCTGAAAAACAATTTTTAGTCAGAAAAAATTAGGAAAATGAGTTTGGTTATTTTTAAGGCATTAAAATTGGTTTTCAGAGAAAATAGATAATTAGATATGTTCATTCAAACATAAAACCAAAACGTAGCATTAGTAATTAAAGTAAATATAATGAACTTAGAACAAGAGTCCATGATTAGTGGAAACAAAATGACTAATCAAGATTATCATATTAATTTACTAACCTTGATCCCCTCAAAAAGTATATGTATCAAATTTTGTTTTCTTCCTATACATCTCAAGATTCAAAACCAATCACTATCCGCCATTAAAAAATTGAGTAATATAAAAAGAGCAAATTGCAAAACAGTCCATATAATTTCACCAAATTGTAAGAGCAGTTTTACGACTTGGAAACTCATATAAAAAATCATCAAATTTAAAGGAAGCAAATATTCTTTTAATTAATTCATCCTCCAAAAACAATGTTAAATATCAACCATGTCCTTCAAACTTAAACTTAAAACATATTTATACTAAATTAATTAAAAAGTATCAACTAATGAACCAATAAGATATCAAAAGATACCAAAAGGTAATAATAATATTTTTGGAAGATAAAATATTGATCATTCAGATACATTATCAAATTTAAAGCATAGTTGGAGATGAGTTTTGATGCTCCATTACTCAAATATGAGGAAAATATTAGTTTGCATACCATGATTAAAAATGACGTAATGTATCTAAGAAATTTTTGAATGCACTTTTCGCCCCCGTTCAAAGGAAAAGGTCTCGACACTTTAGTCTTCTCACTTCCAACACGGACGAAAAGTGCAATTGCTTTCGCACAAAACACAATGACTCCACTGTCGAAAATGCACATTACTTACTTCTTCTGTTCTATAGTAAGTGTTTATTTTCAAAATGTATATAGTTTTAAAAAAATCTAATAACTACACTTGTCACCAAGGTCGGCTGATAGGGAGTGCACCTGGTGCAACGGCACAGGGCCTCCTAAATATTAGGGCCTCCACTTCGTGAAATGCATTTATAGCTAAGTGTATATGTTAATAGTAAAGTCCTTTCAAAAGTCTTGGTCAACAAAGTGATCTCTTTTCTTTGAAGAATAAACCCACTAATTTAGAAAGGTTGTGCAAATTTGGTGGGATATTTTTTGTTTTGTTATAATGAGTGTGAGTGTTTCATCTATCATTTGGTTGTTCAATTTTTAAAGCAACACTGTTGAGATTTAAAATCTGTCAAAACTATAACATGATTAATAGGTTTGCTTTGAAGATGAAACTAACTGAGAAATATAAATATGCATGTTATTGGTATTTATTCTTCTAGTATTTTTAGATAACAATAACAAATATCGAAAGGCTTTCAAAGTTTATATTGCATTTTTTTCTTGTATGTTAGGGGCCTATCTAGTAGATATGGCACAGGGCCTCCAAATTTCACGAGACGGCCTTGCTTGTCACTAATCACATATCACACTCAGTAGACTTCATTCTCATGAACTGAAATAGAAAAGAGTTAATTTCATAATTCGTCCCTAATGTTTGTCGGGTATAACGGATTTAGTCCATTCGAAACTTTTTTAACGGATCCAGTCCCCAAACTTTTGACCCGTATCGGGTTTAGTCCATTGACCAATTTTTCTGTTAATTTGACTGTTAGAAAGAGTGAAATGACCAAACTACCCTCAAATTATTATTAAATATTTTTTAATTAAAAAAACACTTTTATTATTTATTACTATTATTATTAATAATATTAACAATTTACAACTATCTTTAAATATCTTACAAATTCAAATATACAAAAATACAAACAATTGGAATAATTCAATATCAGTATAAAGAGATATTTCAATTTGCAATAACCCATATATTCATTCGCCTATATAACCCAGATTCATTTACAAGAACAAAAAAAATCCAAATATCTTAAATTCTAAATTGCAAATACCATTAATCATCTACCCCAGTTCAAATTTATAACAATCTTCAAAAACACCTACCATCTCATCATCTCCCCCAGTTCAGATTTACAAAAATCTTAAATCTAAAAATACAACCCAAAAAATCTGCATTATCTTCTCTTTAAAACAAGATTTTTCACCATAAATTCATTACAAACAAACTTTACTCTTATACACTTAACATGAAAATACACAAAAAGTGTAACACATCTGGTGTGAATGTCGGGTATGGTGGTGATGGTTGCGACGCAAATGGAGCGGCTGGGGGTGGCTGTCAATGATGGTTTCGGTCTGCGGTCTTTTTGTGTGGGTAGCAGTTCTGGTGGCGTCAGTGATGGTGGGTGATGATTGGTGGCGGGGTTTTGCGAGACGTGAGCGGCTGGTTGTCGAGCGGTGGCGTGGGTGGTGAGGTGGCAGTTAGGCATCGGCTGGGAAAAGTTGGCTTGAATACATATAGGTGGTTGGTCAAGTGTGGTTGGTATGGTGTTTATTGAATATTTGGTGTTAAAATTTTGTGAGTAGAGAGTGGAGAGAGAATAAAAAAGAGAGTAATGGTAAAAATTGGGGATTGAGGAATGAGCGGTTTAAAATTGGTCTAGCAGGTGTATTTGTTTGTAATGGATATGGAAAAAAAGAAAAAAGGACATAATTGCCTTTTATTTGACTATGACCATCTTTAGGTTAAACGGTCACAACTAACAGAAAAAAAATTGCGTTTAAGCGGACCAAACCCGTTACGGGTCAAAACAACAGGGAGGGGAGGATCGCTAAAATAGTTTTCGGTGGGACGATTTTCGTTTAAAAACCGGACAAACCACAGGGACGAAAATGAATATTTATTTTCATTACTTGAAATACAAAATGTAAATATTTATTTTAAAACATCTCAAAAGTGTACACTTGTTAATAAAAGGAATCCACATGAACAATTTTAACAACTTACTAAAAAGTTTAAGGTAAAGTGCAAAATCGGACCCACAAACAGAACACTAGTTCAATCTCACAACATGCTTTTGTTGTCCCACATCAAACACAAACACTTCACATCCACACCACAACACCTTCAAACTATACAAAAACCTCATCTTCAAACTATAAAAAAAACCATCTTTTTTTAGCCAAAAATGTTGGAATCTTTACTTACTCAAATACCCATTTTCAAGATTCACTTCAAGAATCATAAAGGTATGACCTTTAACACATTTAGCTCATTTTCATGTTGTTACACTGTTTTAGCTTTTATAATCTTATTGGGTTTTGCTAATAGTGTAAAATGTCATAAAGTAAGTATAGATTCAGCTCCTTTAGGGTTTGAAATTTCAGGGTTTGTGTTAGATTCTGATAAAAAAGATGGAAATAGTGATAAAGTTAATAGCTTGGTGTCATTAAATAATCTTTTTGAATTTGGGTTTTTTGAGAAAGATAATGGTGAATTTGTTGTGGGAATTAGGTATAGTTTAGGCCTTAAAAGTGCTAATTTAGGTGTTTGGAGTGTTGGTGGTGGTGTTAGGGTTTTAAGGAATTCTACTTTTAAGCTTTTGATGGATGGGAGATTGACGTTGTTTGAGAATCCGAGTAATGCGTTAGTTTGGAGTAGTGATACGGCGAATTTAGGTGTTGAAAAAGTGACCCTTTTGGATAATGGTAATTTAGTACTTATGGGGAGTGAAAATAGTGTGATTTGGGAAAGCTTTAGTAGGCCGACTAATACGTTGCTTCCTGGTCAAATTCTTCACTACCCGCAAAATCTTAGAGCCCCGTCTACTAAATCGGTTACTAGTTATTATACATTTGTGGTTCATCCGGAGGGGTTAGCGTTGATGTGGGAAAGTAATATTACTTATTGGAGAACACAGCTGAGTTTGTTGTCTGCAACTGTTAAAGAAGTTAGATTTGATTCAAACGGTGTTTTGGGTCTATATGATGATGCTAAAAAGATTGTTTGGTCAGTATCAAGTAAAGATTTTGGTGAAAGTTCGGTTAGTCTGAGGCATGTTAGGATGGATAAAGATGGGAACTTAAGGATTTATTCCTGGGATGATGGTGCTCGTTCTTGGAAAGTTGGGTGGCAAGCTGTGGAAGATCAATGTAATGTGTTTGGCTCTTGTGGGTTGTACAGTGTTTGTGAATATAATTCTACTGGACCTATTTGTGGTTGTTTGTCTTCGGATCCGTTAGATTTGGGAAACGCGTTTCCTTCGCCTGATTCTGGTGGTTCGGGGTGCAAGAAAATGGTTGATCTAGGGAACTGTAAAGCTCATACGAGTATGTTGGCTATGAAACAAACTAATCTATATGGACTTTATCCTCCTCATGATATCGATATGATGTTAAGTGAAGAAGCATGTAAGGCGTATTGTGTTAATGACACCACTTGTGTTGCTATGACTTCCAAGAATGATGGTTCTGGTTTATGCACTTTAAAAAGAACGACATTTATAAGTGGATCTACATCCCCTTCGATTCCTTCAACATCGTATTTAAAAATTTGTCAAGTCCCTCAAGCGGTTGCAGCCAAGGGTGCAAATCCGAATGTCACCCCTAAAGCAAAATCTTTCCCGTTTCATGGTAACTCTAGGAAGATTTTAAGCGCAATAGCGTTTGTAATTTTAGTGACAGTTTTGGTGCTTTTAGTGCTCGAGTTGTTTATTGTTTTGTTTGTTTATAATAAAAAACAAAACAATTCTCAGAATAGAGTTGTAAAAGGGGCTAAAGCGAAGCTTCAAAATAGTCCGTTAGTTCGATTATCATTCAAGGAGATTCAAGAACTCACATCCAACTTTTCCACTCAGCTCGGTTCTTCTGTATTCAAAGGTTTACTCCCTGACGAGATGACTGTTGTGGCAAAGGTACTCGATTTCACGGTTGAATCAGAAAAAGAATTTTTGAAAGGAGTGTCAATTTTGGGAGGGACCCACCATCGAAACCTAGTGTCTTTACAAGGATTTTGTTTCGATCCAAATCATAAAGTTCTAATCTATGAGTGTGTCCCGGATGGCTCTGCTGATAAATGGTTATTCGATGTTCATGATGGGGATAATAAACAAAAGAATTGGCAACAAAGAGTCGATATTGCTGTTGGAGTTACACGTGCTCTTATGTATCTGCACACTGAGTGTCAGTTATGCATACCACATGGTAATTTGAAGCTCGAGAATGTGTTACTTGAAGATGGAACAACCCCAAAGGTGACAGATTTCGGGATTAAGCGTTTTATACAAAGTGAAGGCTCGTGTTCTTCATCTAACGAGTCTGCATCAGAGAAAGATATTTACATGCTCGGGAAAATGTTGATTGAAATTGTGTTATTAAGTAGAGACGCAGTTGGAGATAGCTTAGATCAAGTGATGGATAAAGTGATGCAAGAACAAAAGTATTTAGACAGTGAGGATTTACGAGGCGTTGAAAGAGTGGTCAGAATAGCATTGTGGTGTATGCAAACTCAGCCGTTTTTAAGACCCTCGGTAGGTGAAGTGATGAAGGTGTTAGAAGGTACGCTTTCGGTTGATAGACCTCCATCGAGCTTTGCTTATAGAAATGTTGATGATACAGATAGGACAGTTCCAGGCGTTTCAGAGATAGAACCGCGATCCTAGAGGGTAATTTTGTAATTTAACATTTGTAGTCTAACATTAGATGGTAGTTTACTAGCTTTTAGCTGCCGGGGTATCAATTTTTTTCTTAGATGAACCCCAGATGAATGTGAATCTTGACAGATGTGTAGGCAGTCTTGAAATCTGTCAATCAAGAATTTTAACGTTCATGTTCACTATCTTGATTATTTATGACTAATTATTGTTTCATATAACCGTTTTCAGAACATAATGCCAAACATCCCCTTATATTAGTACAAAGCACAAACAAACACAAATAGAGTTTAAGACAAGTACAATCAATCACCAGCCTAATGATTTGGCCCGAGAAGCGAGAGAAGGAAGGTCCGATAATGACTCGATGTTTCTGAGTGAACCGCGTCATTCAAAGTCTTCTTGTACTTCTTATAGTACTCAGCCTTTATGTATTGCATATCAATCTCAGTTCTTGTCACAATTACCCTTATAAGCGTTGTGTCATTAGTCCCTAAGCCTTTCATTGACTTATATAGCACCTATAAACATTTTCAACACCATGTAAGTATCCTACATAGTATATAAACACATGTTAACTTATGCACAATTAGTTGAGTAAGGATCTCACCTTTGCAAAATACTTTGCGGGATTTTGAGCACATTGTAAGATTGTCAAAAGTGCACGCTCAAATAACCCCGAAGTTTCACTCTTTATAGCCTGCAAAATGGTCAAAAAAGATACGTCATTCACCAGTTAGCAAAATCTT
>BQNB010083102.1:0-29130 GCA_026074375.1 Tanacetum coccineum
ATTATATATATATCTTTTAGAGTGAAATTTCCTTAGGGAATTTTCTTAATTGCTCTTGTGGTAATATATCGTATATTTTATTAGTGTATATAAAAGACAATATCAACATCTAGTGTTCCGGTTTCGATACCCGACCACCTATGCTTGATAGGACTGACTTTGCGTCATGGCAACAACGTATTCGATTGTATTGTCGGGGTAAAGAGAATGGGGTGAACATTTTGAAGTCAACTGATGAAGGACCATTTCAGATGGGGAAATTTCCGGAAACACTAGCTGAAGGGACTGAAGGTGCCCTACATCTTGGTCCAGAACGACCTCGAGTCTATTCTGACCTTTCACCTGAGGATAAGGAAAGGTATAACGCTGACATTCAAGCAACTAACATCCTACTTGTAACACCCCCAAATTGGGTCGCAGCGGAATAAGAGTCCGGGGCGTGTTACTTCTTAGATCAATAACACAAGATGTATATAGAACGACCAAAAAGTCGTTTAAAAACTGATACATTGGATTTTAACAAAGTATTTGTTACATAAGCCGAAGCTTCACTTGTCCACTTGTTCAAAGTACAAAGATTACAGTTATACAAAATGTATTGCGACAAAATCTTTAATGCATGATATCCCAATCAAAACCACCAATGTATCCCTTGTACCTCTTGCTTACTGATCCCCTGAAAAACATTGCTTTAAAACGTCAACAATAATGTTGGTGAATTCATAGGTTTGATAAATCATATATTGTAGGACCACAAGATTTCCCAAGTGTATGATAATGCAACAGATGCAGACATCATATAAATGTAATTACGTTGCTCTAAGCTCATGACACTGAAGCTTGACGTGTATGAATACCAAATTAATGGCCTACATTGCCCGTGGTGATGTTCTAACCCGCAACATCCTATATTCGACATGGTATACGTTCGTTTGTCCAGTGATAGCTAATCACCCGAACGGGGTTGTCAAACCCAATAGATCTATTCATAACATTCGCGCTCACAGTCCAGTAATTGACAGTTCATGATAATGGGCTTAGATATGGGTTATCGCTACTTAGGCAACACGTAATCATAACATGAAACTTAACCACTTGTGTCCAATTGTAAAGCATTGCATGTTTTTCACCCCAAAAACTTTGTAAAACAAAAGCATGTAAAACGTGGGGCTATGAACTCACCTTGAGTGAGTAATGCCAAGTATATCACAAATAACGCGCCACGCGAATTGATCAAATGCAACCTAATTAAATTAAGGTCGAATAAGTACTAATCACATTAAGTACTCCTACCATGCACAAGTGTAACACCCCCAAAATGGGTCGCAGCGGAAATATGGGGTGGCGAGTGTTACTTCATAGATCAATAGCACAAGATATGAGAACGACCTCTATATGAGTCGTTAAAATTGATACATTGGCTTAAATAGACTTGTTTGTTACAATAGCCGAAGCTTAAATAGTTCATTCATGAAAAGTAAAGATTTTAAGACATAACAAATATTCCCAAAATGTAATGCATCCAAATCTTTATAGTAATGACTCCAAAATGATGACCACCAATGTATCCTTGTTTCTCGTACCTTATTGACCTGAGAAAAACATGCTTTAAAACGTCAACATAAAGTTGGTGAATTCACAGGTTTAGTAAATGTATAAAATAGGACCACAAGATTTCCAATGTAAGACATGTAACACATACAATATCTTAAAAGTAATTACGAGTGCACTAAGCTCATGACACCGAAGCTCGACATATATGTATGCAATTTAATGCACTAAATGTGCCCATGTAGATGTTCAAACCCGCAACATCCAAATTGTTCTGACATGTATACGTTCGTTGTTTCAGTACTGTCGAAACTGATGAGCGTTACTCACCCGAACGGGGATGTCAATCCCAAATAGATCTATTCATAACATTCGCGCTCGCTAACTAGCAATTGACAGTTCATGATAGTGGGCAATAGTGGGTTTAGCTACTTAGGCCAACTCGTAATATGTTTAAAAGGGTACTTGCGTCTAAATGTAAAACAATGCATGTTTCTCACCCCAAAGTTGTAAAACAATAATTGTATAAAAGCGGGGCTATGATGTAACACCCCTCTCTGATGAAAGGCATCACTTCATAACCATGGCGTCATATCAAAGCATAAAAGGCATAAAACATATTTGATAGGTCGAATGAGTATATATGTATTTCATATAATTAAAAACATCACATGTCGTTATAGTTACACCACTCCTAATCAGTTTTTATTAGTTCTTTAAAGTTAAAACAATAATTAACTGTACTTTGTTAATGAATGAGTGTGTACTTGTAATCGTAAGAAAAATATATTTTCGTTTAATCTAATGTTATATTTGATAAAATATAGGATTAAATGTTTTTAATTGATTACATAAGATATTTCATATTAGTGTTTGTTGTTTTATAAAACATATATAAAGTAAATTATGTGGCTGTGATTCTTCAAAACCTTTTTTCTTATCGTTTCGACTCCGTTTTATACGTTTCTTTTGTCCATGGTCTTCGCTATTAAAATTAATTTATCAAAACATCATATTTATAAAGTTTAAGGCCTCTGTATGCAACAGTAACTTTTACTGTTCTTTACATGTTTTATAAAATCTATTTTTTACTAGAATTAATTATATGTGGCTTGTTTTAATTCATAACTCGTTCATATATAATTCCGTTTCTCGAGTTCCTTATGCCTTGGATAGTATTAAGATAATGTATCTCAAAAAATATCAAATTTATAAGATTTTAAAACCCTAATGAAACAGTAATTATTTACTGTTATAACAGTTTGTTTTTATATAAATTAATAATATTACAACTTGATAAAGTACGAATTGTGTGTTATAATTCCGTTTTTTCGAGTTCTTTATGGGTCCGTGGGTTCGTATTAAGGAAATTTATCAAAATATTATATTTATAAAATTAAGACCTACGTTATGACTGTATCTTTTTAACTGTTCAATTACAGTTTTTTAAAACTGTTTTTATAAAGTTAATTATATTATAACTTGTAATAATACGTAACTTGTTCGTTATAATCCCGTTTTTTTCGAGTTCCCTTCATGCCTACGGATCCTTGTAGGGGTATATTTTTATAAAATATAAAATGTATGGTTTAGGGTTCGAATCCCAACAGTAGACATAAAAATATAATTAGGGTTTTTAATTAATAAAGTTAGTTTACAATCATTTTTGTTTTTTTAGAATTTGCACATAATCCTCACACCAATATTAACCGTATTCTTACGTGTATTAAGACTCTAAATGTTCATGTCACTGTTCATTATGAATTCTCATATCTACTTTTATATAATTAAAAAATGAATATAGGTGAGTGATTAACTTATACAAAAAGTATGTACACAATAGAAAATGAAATGAATGAACATGGAATACTTTAAATGGACCTTTTAGAAAGAAAGGTGGGTGATGAACATCAAGATGTAAACCTCTAACCAAGACTCAAATCAAAACCTAATCAGGAAACCCTAAATATGTTGTCTTGTGAGATAAATCCTTGTTAACCCGAATCCAAGCTTGTCATCACCATTGTGTATACCTTAGATAACTTGAATGAACACTTGAATACTTAGAATGCATTGAATGCAAAAATTAAATGAAACCCTAATATCTAAAAGTATGTCGTGGGTTTAGAGCTTATTTTTAGGAGAGAATGATATGTTTTTCTTGTAAATGGGAAGATTATATGTTAGATACATAGGACATCCTTTTATAGTGTGCAAGAAAGCCCTAAACAAGCTCAAATGAAACCATAGGATTGTAAGTGGTATAAGGACAAGGTTAAAAGACCTCTCATCCTCCCTATGCTAATATCTCAGCTGAAATGGGGGGGGGAGGTACAAGTGACAAGCCAATCTTTAGTAACTTGGGTCTAAGGTACATAAGTGTAAGAATTCACATGTGAAGAATAGGATTTAATGGATGATTTGCATTTCTTTCTTATGTAATAGCTTAGGTCTAGTTTTAAGGAGATATAAGTAAGCAAAATAAGTGAATTTTGGGTATTGGGTATAATCGTAGGTATTTGTTTGAGTGTAGATGGGTAAAATGTGCTTCGGGTATGATCAGAAGGTTTTATTTCGAAACGTAATGCGTTTTACAGTGTCTAACAAAAATAATACAAAAAGTTATAATTATACTTCCTAATAACTCCTATTACATTGCTTGATGGACAACTTTTATTTGTTGTTGTCCGTTTACATTGAACGGTTGATTTTTAGTTTATTCGATTTAATATAAGTTAATAATTAAAAGCGAACGCGTAAAACTCTAAAAATAAATAATGGAATTTATTAAAGTCGTAAGTAACCTGAAAATGAGAAATGTTACAGTTGAGGGCCTTGATTATGCATGAGTCGCATAAGTCAACGTATTCTATCCATCCTGGAATTCGAACAGATGTTACCAGACCTTATGAAGCTGTATTGGTGGCACTACTGAAAGGCTGAATTGAATTGCCACTTATGTCTGCAATGTGCTTACCATGTGCTAAGGGTAAGATATAGAATATCCAGAACACCATCAGTAATTTGTTGGTTAACCAGAAATCCCACAATGGAAAAGGGACAAATTATAAAATGGACGCTTGTGACTAAATTGCGAAGATGCATCTGGTCATGACACGTATTTGGGTAATCGTTTTGATCGTTCACTAAGTCTGCTCATTTTTGCCTTAATGCGCGAAGGTTGACACGTCTAGTGAAGTTACGAGACTGTACTCTGGAAGGATGGGGTCTCAAAGCACTAGGTGTCAGTTTCGTTCATCTCTATCGTGATGGAAAAAATTTAGTCCACATTTTTGGAAATCACTTAATAAAGCATTAGGTACTCGATTGGATATGAGTACAGCTTACCACCCAGAGACCGATGGTCAGAGTGAGAGAACCATTCAGACGTTGGAGGACATGTTACGTGCATGTGTACTCGACTTTGGAAAAGGTTGGGTTAAACACTTACCGTTGGTAGAATTTTCGTACAATAATAGTTACCATACCAGCATTAAGGCTGCTCCGTTCAAGGCGTTGTAAGGGCGCAAGTGTCGATCACCTATCTGATGGGCTGAAGTTGGAGATAGTCAGCTCACTGGCCCAGAGATCATCCACGAGACAACCGAGAAAATAGTCCAAATCAAGAGCCGTATCCAAGCCGCTCGTGATCGTCAAAAGAGTTATGCCAACATACGACGAAAACCTCTTGAGTTTCAAGTAGGAGATAAGGTCATGTTGAAAGTGTCTCCTTGGAAAGGAGTGATACGTTTTGGCAAACAGGAAAAGTTGAACGCCCTCGCCATATTGACCTTTTAAGATCATTGCAAAGTAGGAAACCATGGTCGCTATCTTTTTTTTTTTGTCTAGAACTCATAGAGACGTTGAGTAGAGTTCATATACGATTCACGTCTCGAATAGTTGATGAAATGCTATGGTTGAATGAACGCTTTGCAATACCATTGGATGAGGAGATCCAATGTCTGATGACAAATTGAATTCATCGTAAAGAAACCTGTCGAGTATGGACGTGAGGTCAAGCTGCCTGAATCAGAGTTGTGTATTCCGATACTTAAGTGCGTTTGAACTCAAGGAGAGGTCCTGAGTTCACCTGGGAACGTGAAGACCAAATGCAAAAGAAATACCGCACCTTTTCACCAACTTTGCACCCGTGGCAGAGGTTGCGCCATAAGCTTTGAGGACAAAGCTTCTTTAGGGGGAAGAATGTGACAATTCTCGAGAATTTCTGTTTTTTTAAACTTAGCCGTTCCGTATGTAGATAATTTGAATTTTTAAAAGTATCGTTTAGCTTTACCGTTTAACCGGGAAGTCGTTTCGTTATTATCTGAAAATCGTCACCGGGATCTACGGGGGCAACAACGTTATGTAGCTATTTTGGCAATGCCACGTTTGTATGTTTAACGGCATTATTTAAAATTTCGTAATTTTTGTGATGTCGTTACTCTGTTTCGTTATTTTTGGTTATTTCGTTGGATGAATTTAAACTATTACTTTGTTATGATGGCCAGACCTTTGGAAATTATTTTCATAAGTGAGACACTAGCCTTTTTCAGAAAGTTGGAAGACATTTGGTTTCCCCCCCCCTTGGTCTTATATAACTGGCTTGTTGTATGTTGCAAACATTGGATTCAAATTTTGAACATTTCCTAGACAAGCTTGCATGAAATGTGAATAAAGGACTAGTACTAAGTGGATTTTGATAGGAAGATCATTTGGTCCCCCCTTGTGGCTCATCTACACGTCCAAACATACATGTGCATCATAGAGATGCCATTTTTATCATTTAGATGCCTAGACAAACTTCCATCTTATTTGGAACAACCTTGTACCATGTAGTGTGTGATAGGTGGATTATTTTGGTCCCTTTTTTTGTCCACCATCAACTGTAGCACATTGCTTCTTGTTTCGTATGTGCGTGTGTGCAATCTTTCCATTTAACTTGAGTTAAAATCATTCATTATCTTCATTATCATACTACACACACAAAATCATTTTTCTTGCAATTTTCTCTCTAAAACACACGAAACAACACACCACTCTCTCATAAAATCTTTACCATTTTCCAGCTTTGTTATTTTATATTTGAAGACATGTGAAGGTTTGATCATTTAAAGTCATTCGGGATAAAAAAACAACTTTTGAGTTGTTCTTGATTCCTTGTTCATCTCTAACAAAATCATTTTCTTTGTAAGTCTTCAAAATCTCAAATAACTTGTACTTTTCTCTACTTCTTGATGCATATAGGTTTGTGTACAACTTATTTGTAAAAATACATGAATTTGAAAATACATATACCTTTTTACATAAACTTTGAAAAGGGTTTACATACGGCTCGAATATGGAATTATAAATTGAGCAAAGGAAATCAAAGTTTTGTGATCGTGGTTTTTTTCATGTAATAACACCTTTACTTTTAAAGCCTTATTTCATTCGGCTTATAATTTGCAGCTTATTTGAGAGCTTGGGGTTTTGATTTGTTTTAGAGCTTGTTATCCTATTTAGATGTTCACGTGTGACTAGGATACAAACATAAAAATATATTTCTCAAGCTTATTTATTGTTACCTTGATATTTATATGCTTATTGCAACTTATTTTTGTGAAGGGTAATACATTAAGGTTTATTTGACTTAACCAATAAGCTCAAATAAGGCTTAATGGGCCTAAAGCCCACGTCACCCATAACATCAACCCACGGCCCAATCTTTTACATAAGCTTATGGGTTTTGACTTTTTGTATTGGCTTATTATGAACTTTGTGGTAGATTATATGGATGAACCTAGAATTGTTTGTTATCTTTTTTTTAGTTTATTATCGAATTTATACTATTTTGTAACAGTTTGCATTTTAAATGTCTTGTTGGGCCTAATAAGCCTAATATAGAGTTTCTAGTAAATCGTTGATTTGATTAATGGAAAAACGTTTGAAATATGTTTGTTAAAATATAACTTGTGGTTTGAAATTGGTTTTTGATAAAGTCTATGACTTTGGAAAAATGAGTAAACACGAACGGGCTCATGCCGAATTTTATAATCTATTTCCTTATACTTAGAAACTTATTTAGAAAACATAAATAATAAAATGTTTTGACTAAATTACTTAACGATTTGGATATGTCAAATTATAAATAACAAGTTTATTTTTACGATAATAATAATATAATATATTTTATATATATAATTAAATATAATATTATTATATACGTACTTACTTACAACACTGAGACATTTTATAAATAACCGATCATTAACGTTTTTAATACTCTTGATACGGTTTACCAAAAACTGACTATAAACGTTTCATGCATCAATCACATTCGTTAACCTTTCGAGTCTAAATCGAAACCCATATTCTTCTAGGTCATACCCGTGTACCACCGTTCGTTCCAAGAGACCCTACTTTTGACGTGTACACTTTACCTTATCATCAAGGTGAGTTCATAGCCCCACTCTTTTACTCGTTTTGAATAAATGTTTTATAAACTTTGGGGTGAGAATTCATTGCTTGTTTTTAAAAACTGGACACAAATATATACGTGAGTTTTCTCTGTTTACATGTTGCTAAGTGGCGTTTTAGACAACTATTTGCTCCGCCCCCGAAACTATCTTGAACTGTTAATTTTCCTTGACGGTGTGGGACGGTTGATGGGAGCTGCGAGTGAATAAATAGATCTATTGGAGTAATCTATCCCCTATCCGGGTTGGTGATTAGCGCTCTCTTAGTGCGAGTTGTTTAAGGACTAACGGATATATGTCATGTCGAATCTAGTTAAGTGGTCTTTGGTCAGACACCTAGAAGGGCAAGCAATCATTTGCATGTTATATGCTTTAGTCAGAATTGCTTCGTGTGTCTTGAGCTAGTGCATAGTAACATAACCTCTTTATGTGAAAGTTGTATCTGTTGTAACTGTTCGCTATACGTTTTGAAAACTTGTGGTCCTCTATAACAACGTTTGAACTTAACTCTATGAACTTTCACCAACTTTATGTTGACGTTTTAAGTTTGTTTTCTCAGGTGCTTTAGCTATGGATGTCGTTGCTAACTTATGTGAAGTCTATTTTGCCTGTACGGTTTACCAGAGATTTATCTATGTCTTTAAATACATTGTGAAACTCATTTAAGCTTCCGGCGTCGTATTGTCTTTTTAAATCCTTTTAAATTGATCGATGTAAAACTTATTTATTTTTTAAAATTTTACGCGAATGGTGTCTCATTTTCAAAACGTACCCTTAGATGTCGTTTTTTATGCTTTCTACTTGAGATATCCAGGAGCGTCACGCCTCCGGACACGTATTCTGTCTAGGGCATGTTTAGGGGTGTGACACTAAACCCATAACCACTAGGTATAATATCACAAATGATGTATCACTAAACCACTAAAAGTCCTACAAATAAAACTCTAACACATAAACCACGATAAACCTAACCACTACCGCTAAAACCCTATACCAAAAACCTTAAACCCCTAACAACTCTAAACTCTATCCAAACAACCTAAACCCCTTAACCTATTAGATATAACTATCACTTGTATGTATATATAAATTCTAAAAATCTTTACCGAACCTCAACCCTTAACACTAGACCCTATTCAATAAAACTTAGCCCCTAACCACTAGGTATTGTAAAAACTAAAATTCAACAAGTGTAAAATTACCTAAATACCCCTATGCAAAGAAAATTTCATAAAGCTTAAATAAAAATTCATTTAAGTGTTATTTATAAATTATGAAAGTACATATATGGCAATTATGAAATTTATGTAAGATAAAATACTTTATATTATTGTAGAAAAAATAATTAATATTATGTATATTTATTTATTGCCGAAAAATATGAATTTAATTATTTATAAACTACAAATTTAATTAAATAAAATAAGGATAATTATCAAAATATTTATGTAAGTTAAAACTCGTTTTAGTCAAAGTGAAAAGGACCTAAAATCGGCATAATCCTTTTATTATATCTCTTTTACATTTTATTTGCATCTAAACACATAAAAAACTAATGAACCGGAACTCTAATAATTCAAGAGGCGGCACATAAGGTTTTTTTCCACGGGCAAGGAAGAATTTTTTTTTAAGGTGATTTGGATTAAGGGTCAAGGGAAAGTGTGGGAAAATAGTGGGAAGTTTGTGGAGTGATTGGTTCGATTTTGGTATTGTTTTGGCGTTCGAAATTCAACAACACTCGGGTTCATAAATTCATAAAACTCACTATGGATCAATTCAAAGGTAATTTTTAACTCATTTTTTCTTCATATTAATTCGTTTAACATTAAGATAAAAATTTCATACATGTTATTTGGTCGAATTAATTAAAATTATGATCGAACCCTAATTTCTTAGCTAGTTATGAAATCGGCATAATAAATATTTGTAAAAATTGATTTTATATTTTTCTAAGGTTTTTAATATTTCATATAACTCAGAAAAATTGTTGGAAAAATTTAGAAGTGATTCTAATTATTATTAAGGATTTATCGTTTTTTGCTAATTTTCGAAAATAAGGAAAAAGGAAATAATAAAATTAGGGTTAGGGTTTTACTATTTTTTCCAGGTGTAATTAATGCCATATGATTGGGAAATAATTGTTTTTGTGATGGGGAAAATTTAATTAGGGGTTTGTGGATTTATGTTTGCCGATTGTGATATATAAGTATAAGGATTGTTTGTAATTTCTGATCTATGGCGGTCTTTTTTTAGACATGTTCTATTATATTTATTATATTTGTATATATAAGTTGGGGGGTATAAAATGTCTTTTTATATTATTTTGTGGATTAAATGGTTTTAATTACATATAATAAATAATTAGAAATTTATTAATTTAAATTAGAGGGACTGGAATTGTAAATTCATGAAAAGTATATAAGTTTGGTTAGTATTTAATGTATTAAAGTATGATTTGTGTCATTAATGTATCTATAAGGGCCTTGTTTTGTATTGGGATTATTAAAGTTATTGTTTAATTAATTATTAAACCAAAAGGGTCTTAATATTGTAATATTATGTAAATTTAAAGGTTTGACTTGTAAATACATATAAATGGATTGTATATATCTGTATAAATGTTGGAAACTTTGATATTTACACTTTTAACCTTGAAAATTGTTGATTTTGCATATTAAACCCTAAAAAATGGAAGTTGTCATATTTAACCTAAACTTGTTGGTTGGCATATTAAAGTCCCTAATGTCTATTCAAAATACTTCATTAGGAATCCTCAATTGATGATATTACTAATTTTGGAAAATTAATAAAAATGGAAATTACTAATTTTGGAAAGTTACTAAAATAGAAGTTCTCTAAAAATAGAAAGTTACTAAAAATAGAATCTACTAAAATGTGGTAAAGTTTACTAATTTTGGAAAGTTACTAAAAATGGAAAGTTACTGAAAATGGAAAGTTTACTAATTTTGGAAAAGTTATAAAAATAAGAAAGTTACTTAAATAATTAGAAAGATTAACTTAAAAGAATGGTTGTAAATTCGATTCTTCATTTTCTTTTAGGTTCGGTCAAGAGGGAGTGATTTTGATATTCCTGTGGTGTTTTCTTTGGTTTATGTTTGTTCAGAATAAGGTGGATTTATTTACTTGACACCCCACTACTCGAACTTTTCTCCTTACTACGATTATGTTAGTTCTTCTCGTTTGATTTCGTTTTGTACAGATATTCTGAACACCATTACTCGTTACGGTATTACTCATGAACATATTTCTCTCTTTCTTTGTTTTCTATGTGTTTTGATAATTAGCTCTGATCCTCTATATTTTGGTTTCTCTTATACTGATTGTCATTATGTTCCTTTTGACCATCCTATGCTACTTTGGTATTTGAACCTTTGATATTGGAACTTTGGCATTGATACCTTTACTTTGATTCTTTGATATGAACTTTGATATGAACTTTGCTTTTGAACCCCTTCAGTTGAGACCAAGCCACTATTTGTTTCCTTAGCCTGAAGGTAACATGGCCGTGTCATTGATTGCTCTTTGGCCTTGAATGTAGGTGTGTGAGTGATTCTAACGCCGTCCACCATTTGATATTATATGCGCATTTTGAAGATTTTTACTTATTTTAAGGGGCGTATGAATGCATCCAAAAGATTTGTTTGTATTCGATGGATTGGACATTATGATATTGGGATATTTGTGTGATGTGATGTATTGGTGCAATCCACGTCTTTCACATTTGGTGACTCTCGAATCATTGGGTTAATATGATATGATTGTTTGGGCTTTGGTAATTGGACTAGATTCATTTTTAATTTTATCTTACCTTACACATTTGAATTGACTTCTGATTTGTCGTACCTTTATATTTGTAGTCCTTTGATCAGTGTCTTGTGATAGCCTTTATACCTTGTATGTTCCTTTGATTTCCGTTTCTTTTTGCATTCGATTATTATATATCTGTTCACTGGGCTTTGTAAGCTCAGCCGCGTTTTCTTTTCCGTGCGCAGGTATCTAAGCTTGGAGCTGAGGTTTGCTTTTGGGCTCATGTGTGCATGATGTGTGGACTTACCTAGAGATCTTAAGTTTTGATATATGAATTGTTTCTTTTCAAGACATTGTCTATTTTCGTTTGGAAATGTTTATTCCTTTGAGAACTTATGTACTTAAGGTTATCGTTGACTTTTTTCTGTGGTTATTTATTAATACTTCGCTTCTGTTTATGCTTGTGTTATGATTTTGAATGCTTTGGATGTAACCATATTATGTATACTTCTACCCTTTGAGTTCGGGGGCTTTACCAATTTATGGTCATAGAGCTGCCCAGGGTAATCATGTCGAGGTCTTTTGACCTTTGAGCTTAGCTCTGACCTGTGAGGATTTGGGTAGACATTATGGTTCCTTCCTGTTATTTCTTCCGTAACCTATCTTGTTTTTGTTTGCTAATCGTTTTCTCGATCGTTCAGATGGTGACTACCCGTAGAAATCTGGTTGAACGATGTTCTAATTCGAGGCAATATTTAATTCTATTATAATCTTACCCTTTGCTAAGAAAACTTAAAAGGACCCTCTACACCATTAATTCGAACGTGTTGTAATCATTTCAACCCCAATGAAAAAACCCATATGCTTATTGTCATGAATATGTTAACAGCCCTCTACGTTTTGATGATCGTATTTCGTCTGCGAATTTACTGCTATCCATCATGCTCGACCTATTGATGTGTCTTTGGCATGGATTGGTTGCTTCTCAATCGAGCTTACATGACGCTACTGCTAAGGACTGTGATTTTGGTAACGTTCGCCAACCTGAATGTGTTTTTCTTGGTTCCTCACGTTAAGTCCGTTAAGCTCATCTCACTATGAAGGCACTACCTTGATTTCCCTCTATGGTGCCAAGGTTTTCTGGCTTCTGTTATGGACACTTCTTGGAGAGTCCTAATATTGAAAAGTTTCTGTTGTTCGTGAATTCGATGATGTTTTTGCCCGCATGAACTTCCTGGACTTCTCGGCTAGTGAGATTGAATTTGGCATTTGAAGTATTCCGGTCTGAACCTATTCCAAAGGCTCCGTAGTATCGTATGGACCTGTTGAATTGAAGGAGTAAGGAGCAATTACAGGAGATGGTGAAGAATGGCTTTATTAAGACGGACCCCCACCCCAAACACTCAACCCAGTGGTTTCACCGATGGGGTGCACAGGTCTTATTTGTTAAGAGAAAGAGGGAGCAGGCGCTATGTGTATTGATTTACCGCGAACTCAACCGTATTACGATTAGTAAACCGCTATCCTCTTCCGCGAATTCGGACGAATTTGTGTTGGACCAATGATAGGGCCAAATATTGTTCTAAATTGATCTGCGAATTGGGTTAGTTCACCAATACTTCGTGTGAGGAACAGGCTTTTATAAGGACTGCTTTTCGTTCGCCGTTTATGGGACCACTTCGAGTTTTCGGTTATGCCCTTGGTCTGACTAATGCGCATGCTGGGTTGATGGATTTGGATGAACGTATTTTTCTTCGTGGTTCCTTGTAAAGTGTTATTTTGTTTTACATCACGAATCTCGATTACTCCAGTTGGAAGAAAAGAGAGTGCAACATCTAAGCGGATTGTGTTGTAGATTCTGAGGACAGAAGAAGTTGTATGCAAAGTTTTCGAAAGGGGCGAATTCTGGTTTACAAGCAAGTCGCGTTCTGGGTCAAATTGGTTGCGACGGGCATCATTATGGATCCTTCATAGGTTGAGGGCTATCACCAAATGGCCGAGAGAATACTACGGTGACGGAGTTAAGAAGTAGACTGGGGTTTGCAGGCTCATTACAGCCGTTTTGTTGAGGGTTTCTCCCGCATTAGCTTTACCTTCTTACCCAGCTGATGAGAAAGGGTGTAAAGTTTGTTATGTGGAGTTTATGAGCGTCTAGGAGTGTTTTGAGGGATTGAAACGGAGATGGTGTATGCTCGATATTGACCTTTTTCCATCAGGTTCTGGTGGTTTTCAGATATTTATGTGAATGCATCGAAGAAAGGTTTGGGTTGTGATTTTGATGCAACATGGGAAGGTGATCGCCTACGCTTCAAGTCCAGCTTGATGCTTTTGACTGTAAAATTATCCAACCAATGATCTGAGTTAGTGCCGTGGTTTTTGCATTAAAATTGGAGGACATACTATTTTTTCTGTATGGTGAAGCTTGTGATATTTTACAGATAATTAAGAGTCTATAATAATATTTTTACTCAGCGAGACTTAATAGAACAGAGAAGATGGTTGAATCTGAAAGATTTATGACACTAACATCATAGTACCATCCGGGCATGGCTAATGTGCGTTGCCGACGCATATGTCAAAAATCTGGGATGATAGCTTGTTTGATTCATAATCTTCATGATTTGAGCGTTGGATGTTGAGCTATGTGTACGAGGTTCTGGTGCTATGGGCGAGTAATGGGATAAGTGTCTAACTCATGCTACAGATATTAATGAAGCTCTAATTGGAAAGTACGGTGAGTTGTGGCTATTGTGCAGAATGTTGAAACCGGTAAACATACTGAGTTCAGTGTTGATGATGACGGTGTTTTGTGGTTTGAAGATAATACTATATGGTTCCTAATGATCAGGGCACTTCGCTCGAGGAGGTTATGACTGGAGCTCTTAGTTCTCCATTTACTATTCATCAGGTTTAACCAAGATGTACAGAGATTTGGTGAAAATAGTACTTTTGGTGGAACGGCCTGAAGCAGTTGTAGGCTACGTTTAATATCCAATGTATGACTTGTCTAAGCAGGTAAAAAATGATCATCAGAGGGCTTGTTGGTTTGTTACAGCCGTGGAGTTTCCTAGTGGAAATTGGGATGAGAGTTCATCGGATTTCGTTACTGGTTTGCATATACTACTTTGATAAGACATATGCGAATTTGGGTGGTTGTTGAATTTCCTAACCAAGTCACCTGCTCATTATTACCCCCAATTCGGAAGAACGATGGTATAGAAGTTGGCGGAGATTTTTTCGACAGGAAATTCGTCTAGGATGCATGGTTACACCGACTTCTATTTGTGTCAGACAGTGATCCAAAGTTTACTATCTCGTTTTTGGACAAGGATTACACGAATGCTTGGGGTAACTCGTACTTACATGTTCAGTACTAGCATTTCATACCTCAAACCGTTGATGGTCAGTCAGAAGACATTCTGACTTTGCACGATATGTTGAAGGCTTGTGATTTAGAATGGACAGGTAGTTGGATGAATAGTTTGTGCTTGGTGGAGTTTGCCTACTATTATTGTTGGCATGACTTAGCATCAAGCAGCAACTTTCGAGCTTTTGATGATGGTATGAAAATGTCGTGCTCCTATTTGATTGAGAATCGAAGTTGGGAAGCGTTATGGATTGATGGTCCGGAACACATCGAGATTACTAATGAGAAAGTGGCTGTTGCTAAGGAGAAGAAAATTGAAAGAGGACTAGATCGTCGTCAGAAGAGTTAATGCTGATAAGCATCGAGTGACTTCTTAGTGTTTCATGTTGGAGATCGCGTTTATTTCTTAAAGTTTCGCCATTCAGATGGTAGTTAATTGTTTTTGGGATCAAGGGGCAAAGCTCGTCCTTGATTCATTCGCGGTCCGTTTTGAGATTTTTGAACATATTGAGAGGTTTTCGTCTATCGTCTGGCTCTTCCTCGCAGTTATCGAACACGTTCATGTTGTCTTTCATGTATCTCTTTTGAGGGGATACCATTATCATCCATTGCATGTAGCTTCTTATCTTTGATAAATTCTAGCTGATATGTCTTTGTCCGAAGAACCTGAATCCATTTCTGGATGTCAAGAGAGAGTCATGAGATAACAAAAGTTATGAACCTTGACTAATGGGATTCAGCTTCGCTTCAACCATTTAACTTCACGACCCACTATTTCTAATGGTTCCTCAATAAAATGAAGCTTGTCATCAAGTGAAGTCCATCTAACGGAACGGCTAATGGTTCGTCGGCATGACACTTTTTCAGGTTAGACACATGAAATGTATTATGAACTCTACTCATGTAAGACCTAAAAATATCAGCAAGTGTAAAATTACCAAAATACCCCTAATGCAAGAAAATTCCATAAAAGCTTAAATAAAATTCGTTTAAAGGTTAGAAATTATGAAAATACAACTTATGGCAATTATGAAAATTTATGTAAGAATAAAATACTTTATGTTATACAAGAAAAATAATCAATAATTATTTTTCTATGATTATGCCGAAAATAATTATATTTATGTATTTATATAATACAAAATTAATAAAATAAAATATGGATAAATAGAAAATAAATTAGGAAAAGGTAAAATCAGATTTTTAGTCATTTGAAAGCCCATGGGACTTGGCCATACTTTTATGTATATCTTTTATTCACTTTCATTTTATTAATTCCTAAAAACAAATATCACCGAACCCTAATAAAATCAAGAGGCGGCACATTCGAATTTTTCCAGGGCTTGGGCTATTTTTCTAAGGTGATTTGAAGGTCAAGGAGTGTGGGAAAAATAGTGGGAAGATTTTATAAGGCTTTGTTCGATTTTGGTATTGGTTTTGGGTTCGAATAAGCAACCGGGTTCATAAATTCATAAAATCACTAAGGATCATCCAAGGTATTTTTACAACTCACTTTTCATCATATAAATTCTATCTATGCATAAGAAAAATTAGCATGCATGTTATTTTGATTTTATAAATTGAAACATATTCGAAACCCTAATTTTGGATCAAATATGAAATCGGCATATACAATATTTGTAAAATTTATTTTATATTTTTCTAAGGTTGTTCATATCACATATAACTCAGATAAATTGTTGGAAAAATTTAGGAAGGACCCAAAAGGGTAGAAGTATTACAAATATGGTGTGACATAAAAAGCATACATAATCATAACACAAGCATAAACAGCGGAATTAGGGTTAGGGTTTTGTTATTTTGTCCAGGTGTAATTAATGCCAATGATTGGGAAATAATTGTGTTGGTGATTGGGAAGAATTATATTAGGGTTTTGTTGATTTATTTTGTTTGCCGAATTGATTTTAGAGGTAGAAGGACTTGTTTTGTAAATTATGAAACTATGGGGTCTGTTTTAGACATGTTATTATATTTAGTATATTCTGTATAAAATAAGTTGGGGGGTATAAAATGTCATTTTGGATTTAAAATGGTTAATTACATATATTAAGTAATTAGAAATTAATTAATTAAAATAGAGGGACTAAAATTGTAAATTCTGAAAAGTATAAGGTTTGGTTAGTATTTATGGTATTAGTACGTTTTTGTCTATTTGAATCTATAAGGCGTTGTTTTGTAATTATGGATAATTAAAGATAAATGTTTAGTAAATTAATAAACCATAAGGACTAAATATGTAAATTATGTAAAATTAAGGTTGACTTGTAAATACAGAAAAATGGAAAGGTATAATGCTGATTAAAATGTGAAACTTGTGATCTTTACACTTATACCTTGAAAAATGGTTGATTATTGCATATTTAAACCTAAAAATATGGAAAGTTGTCATATTTAACCCTAAGCTTGTAAGGTTGGCATATTAAGTCCCTAATCTATTTAAAAATACTTATAGATATCTAATGGATGATATTACTAAAATTGGATTGTTACTAAAAATGGAAAGTTATAAAAATGGAAAAAGTTATAAAAATGAGAAAGTTACTAAAATGGAAAGTTACTAAAAAAGGGAAAGTTTCTAAAAAATAGAAAGTATAATCTTAAATAAATGGTTTGTAATTATATTCATCATTTCATTATGGTTCCGGTCAAGAGGGAGTGATCTTGATATTCCTGTGGTGTTTTCCTTGATTTTGCTTTGCTTCGGAATAAGGTACAGATATTCTGACCTTATCGTTAAGGTTTCTCATGACATATTCCTCTCTATCTTTGATTTCTTATGTGATTTGCTACATTTGCTCTGAGCCTTGTATTTTGGCTTTCTTATATGATCTGTTATTATGTTCCCTTTTGAACCCTGCTATGCTACCTTTGATATTTGAACCTTTGATATTTGAACCTTTGATATTTGAACCTTTGATATTTGAACCTTTGATATTGAACCTTTGCTATGATCCCTTTGAAATGAACTTTGATATGACTTTGCTTTGAACCCTTCAGTTTGAGAACCAAGCCACTATTTGTTTCCTAGCCATGAAGGTAACATGGCCGTGTCATTGATGCACCTTTGGCATGACTCATGTGTGGGTGAGTGATTTCTCACACCGTCCCCCATTTGATATTATATGCGCATTATGAAGACTATTATTTGTTTAAGGGGCGTATGGATGCATCCTAGATTTGTTTTGTATTCGATGGATTATGACATTATGATATTTGGATATTTGGTGACTGATGTTTGGGTGCAATCCACGTCTTTCACATTTGGAGCTCGCGACTCCATGGTTACTATGATATGATTTGTTTGGGCTTGGTGATTGAACTAAATTTGATTCTCTGATTCATCTTACCTTACACTATGATTTGATCTTCTGATTTGTCTTACCTTATATTTGTATCCCTTTGATCATGTATTGTGATATCCTTTGTACCTTGTATCGTATCCTTTGATTTCCGTTATCTTTTGCATTCGATTATATATATCTGTTCACTGGGCTTTGTAAGCTCAGCCGCACTTTCTTTTTTTTTTTTTTCTTTTCCTGCGGCAGGTATCTAAGCTAGGAGCTGGGGTTGCTTTCAGGCTATGAGTGCTGAGTGTGGACTTACCCTAGAGATCTTAGTTTTGATATATGAATTGTTTCTTTTCAAGACATTTGTTATTTCGTTTGGATATGTTTATCCTTTGAGAACTTATGTACCTTAAGTCATGTTGACTTATTATCCTTTGGTTATTTATTTAAGACTTCCGCTGTTTATGCTTGTGTTATGATTATGAATGCTTTTGATTCAACATATTTGTAGACTTTCTTACCATTTTGGGTCGGGCGTTACCAATTTAATGGTATCAAGAGCCAGGTTAATCTGACGAGGTTCTTATGACCTTAGAGCTGTAGGCGATGTCCTGTGAGGATTAGGTTAGCCATTTAAGTTCCTTTGGTACTCGTTTCCGTAACCTATTCGTGTTTTCGTTGCTAAGTTTTCTCGATCCGTTAGATGGTGACTTACCACGTAGAAACTCGGATGACGATGTTCCTAACTTCGAGGCCATGATTGCTGCTGCTGTGGCCAATGCTCTCCCTAACCTTACGGCTGCTTTGAGGACTCAGATCACCAATGACATCAGGAATGGTGCTGAATCTTCAGGTGGCAGTGGTGGTGGTGGTGATGCTGTACCCCAAGGGATTCATGTTTGGATCGAAAGGTTTACTAAGTTAAAGCCGCTTGCATTTCGGTCTGCTGTCACTCCTGCCGAGGCAGAAGACTGGATTACGCATATGGAGAAGTTATTTCAAGTTTTGGGATGTCCCGACAACTTCAAGACTCGTCTTGCTGCGTTTAAACTAGAGGGTGATGCACTGAGCTGGTGGAAAGCTCATTTACGTACTCAGGTTGGAGGCGATGCTTTTGCCGATACTTGTACTTGGGTTGCTTTTCGTGAGATCTTTTACAACAGGTATTTTCCGGCATCTGAACAGCAACGTTATGAGCAGTGGAGTTGGGTCGATATGTCAGCTGGATCGAGAGAATTCTAGGGAGTACATGGAGAGGTTCACTAGATTGGCTAGTTTTGTTGGAGCTACTGCTGGAGATGCCCAGAGGCAAGCTAGACATTTCAAGTGGGGGTTAAGAAGTGGTTTGGATGGAGCGTTATACGAATATACGAATGTTGCGCAGTTGGGCTGCCTGCCCGTAAACATTGAGTTATTGCAGAGAGGGGAAAATTCGATAGCGGGATAGAGATGGTAATCGATTCAGAACAGAGGACAGGGCCAACAGGAGAAACAAGGGTCGTTATGACCAGGGTCAGCATGAGTATAGGGGTCGTCAGGACCAGAGGTTGGCTCGGGGTCGAAGGATCGGGGTTATGATTTGAAACGACAGGATTTTTGGGGTCAAGATCAGAGGTTTACTGGTAGGAATGGGAATGACCGCCAGGGTCAGGGTACTACAAACAGCGCCAGAACAGGGTCAGTCAACTCGGATTTTTATACCAGGGTCATGCTTCAGGTTTGCAAGCTTTCAGAGGAGTTTACTGAGACTTTTCCCCCTCCACCTTCTTTGTACTACCTGTGGAAAGCCTCATCCAGTATTTGTTTTTTAAGGCTACTGAGGGGTTGTTTTACTTGCGGGTCTACACTCAACATAAGGTGAAGGATTGTCCCACAGCGAAGATGAAGCAAAATATGCCAGTCAGATTTTGCTAGCTACACCTACTTACAGGACGAGTTATGTCTACTCGACTCGTGTCAGGCGGCAGACTTCATGTTACTATTTACCGGTAATCTCTACATTGATATCGTTTGTCTTAGTTTTTAATTTGATAATGGGCTACAAATTCTATTTATCTACCAATATGCTAAGAAACTTAATATGAATCCCAATACACCATTAATCGATATCGTGTAATCATTTCTAACCCCAATGAAGAACCATTATGCTTTTTTACACATGGTATATGTTAACTGCCCTCTTACGTTTTGATGATCGTATTCGTCCTGTGAATCTACTTCCTATCCATATGCTCGACTTTGATGTGATTTTCTTGGATTGGATTGGTTGGCTTCTCAAGTGGTACCCATTGACTGTTGCTAGGACTGTGATCTTGGTAAGTTCGCCAACTGATTTTGTTTTCTTGGTTTCCTCACGCTAAGTCCGTATGATCATCTCTTGCTATGAAGGCACGTACCTTGATTTTCTCATGGGCTTGTGCCAAGGTTTTCTGGCTTCTGTTTTGGACACATCTTTGGAAAGTCCTAATATGAAAATCTTTTGTTATTCGTGAATTCGCTGATTGTTTTTCCCCGATGAAGACTTCCTGGACTTCCTCCGGCTAGAGTGATTGTATTTGGTCATTGAGTTAATTCCTGATGCTGAACCTATCTCAAAGGTTTCGTATCGTATGGCACCTGTTGAATGAGGAGTTAAAGGAGCAGGTACAAGTGAGTTGAGAATGCTTTATTAAGTACCAGTGTTTGGCCATGGGTGCTCCGGTCTTAATTGTTATAGAAGATAGGATGGGTGCAGCGCTTGTGTATTGATTAACCGCGAACTTCAACCGTATTACGATTCTTAACCGCTATCCTCTTCCGCGAATCGACGATTTGTTTGACCACCTGAGGGGCCTAATTATTTTTCTAGATTGATATGTGATCTGGTTATCACCTCAACTTCGTGGAGAGAACAATGATTATTTTCTAAAGTACTGCTTTTCGTAGCGTTTGGCCACTACGAATTCTTGTATGCCCTCCCTCGATCTGACTAATGCTCTGCTGTGTCTTATGATTGATGAACCCCGTATTTTCCACGAGTACCTTGATAAGTTCGTTATTGTCTTCATCGACGACATCCTCGTTTACTCTAAGTCTGAAGAAGAGCATGAGCAACATCTACGGATTGTGTTGGAGATTCTTAGACAGAAGAAGTTATATGCGAAGTTTTCAAAGTGCGAGTTCTGGTTTACTAGCAAGTCACGTTGCTTGGTCATATTGTATCTACAGACGGTCCATTATGGATTTCCATCAAAGGTGGCTACACCAAATGGCCGAGACCTACCACGGCAGAAGTGAGAAGTTTTCTGGGGCTTGCTGGCTTATTACCGACGTTTTTTTCGTTGTGGGTTTCTCCCGATTAGCTTTACTTTACCCAGCCTGATGAGAAAGGGTGAGAAGTTTGTGTGACGTGAGCACATCAGGAGAGTTTTGAGGAATTGAAAATCCGGAGATTGTGTCTGCTCGATATTGATCTCTTCCATTAGGTTTCCAGTGGTTTTCCAGATTTACAGTGATGCATCGAAGAAAGGTTTGGTTGTGTTTTGATGAAACATGGGGGGGATATAAAAAAAAGGTGGGATCGCTAGCATCTAGGCAACTGAAGTCATATGAAGTAAATTATCCAACCCCTGATCTTGAGTTAGCTGCCGTGTTTTTGCATTGAAAATCTGGAGTCATATCTGTATTGGTGAAGCTTGTGGATATTATTTACAGATCATAAGAGTTCAAATATATTCTTTACTCAGCGAGAACTTAACATGAGACAGAGAAGATGGTTGGAACTTTTGAAAGATTATGACACTAACATCCAGTACCATCCGGGCAAGGCTAATGTGGTTGCCGACGCACTTAGTCGAAAATCTGGGATGATAGCTTGTTTTGATTCCATAATCCTTCGTGATTTAGAGCGTTTGGATGTTGAGCTATGTGTTCGAGGTTCTGGTGGCTATTGGGGCGGAGTATGGGGATAGAAGTCTAACTCATGCTAAGATCCAGAGAAGCTCAAAGGGACGAGGTTGAGTTGTGGCTTTTGTGCAGATGTTGAAGACGGTAAACTACTGAGTTCAGTGTTGCCGATACGTGTGGTGTGGTTTGAAGATAGGCTATGTTTCCAAATGATCAGGACTTCACGAGAAGGTTTATGACGGAAGTATTAGTTCTCCATTTACTTATTTCCAGGTTCAAACCAAAATGTATAGAGATTTGAAAACAGTACTTTTGGGTGGAACGGAGAAACAAAGATTGGCTACGTTTTAATCCCCCCAAATGTATGACTTGTCAGCAGGTAAAAATTAAGCATCAGAGGGCTAGTGGTTTGTTACAGCCGTTGGAGATTCCTATGTGGAAATGGATTTAGATTTCCATGGGATTTAGTTAATGGTTTGCCTACTATCTCGAGAAGACATGATGCTCGATTTGGGTGGTGTTGATGGCTAACAAGTCTGCTTATTTCTTCAATCCCCCCCCCCCCCACCCCCCACCCACAACACCCCCCCCCCCCCCCACCCACCCCCCACCCCCCCCCCCCCCCCCCCCCCCCCCCCCCCCCCCCCCCCCCAATTCGGAAGAACTATGGTATTAGTAAGTTGGCAGAGATTTTTCGACAGGAAATCGTTAGACTGCATGGTACTCTGACTTCTATTGTGTCCGACAGAGATCCGAAGTTTACGTCTCATTTTTGGAAAGGATTACAGAAAGCTTGGGGAACTCGTCTTAAGTACGTTACATCTATTTCATCCTTTACCCCCCCCCCCCCCCCCCCCCCCCCCCCCCCCCCCCCCCCCCCCCCCCCCCCCCCCCCCCCCCCCCCCCCCCCCCCCCCCCCCCCCCCCCCCCCCCCCCCCCCCCCCCCCCCCCCCCCCCCCCCCCCCCCCCCCCCCCCCCCCCCCCCCCCCCCCCCCCCTCCCCCCCCCCCCCCCCCCCCCCCCCCCCCCCCCCCCCCCCCCCCCCCCCCCCCCCCCCCCCCCCCCCCCCCCCCCCCCCCCCCCCCCCCCCCCCCCCCCCCCCCCCCCCCCCCCCCCCCCCCCCACCCCCCCCCCCCCCCCCCCCCCCCCCCCCCCCCCCCCCCCCCCCCCCCCCCCCCCCCCCCCCCCCCCCCCCCCCCCCTCCCTCCCCCTCCCCCCCCCCCCCCCCCCACCCCCCCCCCCCCCCCCCCCCCCCCCCCCCCCCCCCCCCCCCCCCCCCCCCCCCCCCCCCCCCCCCCCCCCCCCCCCCCCCCCCCCCCCCCCCCCCCCCCCCCCCCCCCCCCCCCCCCCCCCCCCCCCCCCCCCCCCGCCCCCCCCCCCCCCCCCCCCCCCCCCCCCCCCAACCGACTGGTCAGTCTGTGAGACATTTGGACCTTGGAAGATATGTTGAGGGCTTTGTGCTTTAGAATGGACGGGGTAGTTGGGATGAATATTTGGTGCTTGGTGGAGTTTGCCGACAATAATAGTTGGCATGCTAGTCATTAGGCAAGCACCTTTCGAGCTTTTGTTGGTAGTAAAATGTCGAGCGCCTATTTGTGGGAATGAAGTAGGTGAACGTTTCGTTTGATTGAAGGTCCGGAGCTCATCGAGATTACTAATGAGAAAGTGGCTGTTGCTAAGGAGAAATTGAAAGAGGCTAGATCGCGACAGAAGAGTTATGCTGATAAGCATCGACGTGACTTAGAGTTTCAAGTTGGAGATCGTGTATTTCTGAAGGTTTCGCCATTCAGAGGAGTTAAACGTTTTGGGATCAAGGGCAAGCTCAGTCCTCGATTCATCGGTCCGTTTGAGATTTTGGAACGTATTGGAGAGGTTTCGTATCGTCTGGCGCTTCCTCCGCAGTTATCGCACGTTCACGATGTCTTTCATGTATCTCTTTTGAGGGGATACCATTATCATCCATTGCATGTCGCATCTTATCCTTTTGATCAGATTCAACCTGATATGTCTTTGTCCGAAGAACCTGAATCCATTCTGGATCGTCAAGAGAGAGTCATGAGAAACAAAGTTATTCCTTTTGTGAAAATTCTTTGGAAGAATCACCCAGAGCGTGAGGCTACCTGGGAGACCGAAGAGTCTATGCGAGCTAGTTATCCTCATTTCTTTGTCTAGTTCGGTATGTTTTCGTTTCGTTCTCATTTCGTTTTCATTCCGGTTCATTTCAATTTTCGAGGACGAAAATTTTTTTTAGAGGGGAAGAAGTTGTAAAACCTAAAAATCTCAACAAGTGTAAAATTACCAAAATACCCCTAATGCAAGAAAATCCATAAAAGCTTAAATAAATTTCATTTTAATTATAGAAATTATGAAAATACAACTTATGGCAATTATGAAAATTTATGTAAGAATAAAATACTTTATGTTATAAAAGAAAAATGATTATAATTATATATATATGTATATATGCCGAATTATGTATAATAATTTAATTATACATTATTATTAATATAAAATAATTAAGGATAAATACTAAATAATTATGCAAATGATAAAAATCTGATTTATCTATTTTGAAAGGCCCAAAATCTCGGCAAAACCTTCTTAGTATAATCCTATTATAACTCCTTTATTCACTTTTCATTTTATTAATCTTAAAAACAAAAACCGAACCCTAATAAAATCAAGAGGCGGAACATAAGATTTTTCCAAGGCAAGGACGAATTTTTCTAAGGTGATATGAAGGTCAAGGAGTGTGGGAAAAATAGTGGGAAGATTTTATAAGGCTTTGTTCGATTTTGGTATTGTTTTGGGTTCGAAAATCTCAACCGGGAACTAATAATTCATAAAACCATCAAGGATCATCAAAGGTAATTTTGTAAGTCATGTTTCATCATATTAATTCGTTCTACACATAAGAAAAATTAGCATGCATGTTATTTTGATTTTATAAATCAAATCATATTCGACCAACCACTTTCACCCACAAACTAACATACCACCATACCACTTCCCCCCAACAAATAACCCATCTAAAAAAAAAAAAACATTAACGGAATTTAAACTATTTGTAAAATTCATTTTACATTTTTCTAAGGTTTTTCATATCACATATAACTCAGAAAAATTATTGGTAAAAATTATAAGTGATAAGGGAAAAAGGAAAGAAAATGGTTAAAATGAATTAGGGTTAGGGTTTTGTTATTTTTTCCAGGTGAAATAAATGCTAATGATTGGGAAATAATTGTGTTTGAGGTTTGGAAAAATTAAACTAGGGTTTTGTGGATTTAATTGTTAGCCGATTGTGATATAAAGAGTATAAGGACTTGTTATGTAATTTCTGAAACTATGGGGTCTATTTTAGACATGTTATTATATTTAATATATTCTGTATAAAATAATTTGGGGGGTATAAAATGTCATTTTGATATTATTTTGGATTTAAAATAGTTAATTACATATATTAAGTAATTAGAAATTAATTAATTAAAATAGAGGGACTAAAACTGTAAATTTTGGAAAGTATAAGGTTTGGTTAGTAATTAATGTATAAAGTATGATTTTGTCATATTTGAATCTATAAGGGCTTGTTTTGTAATTTTGGATAATTAAAGATATTGTCTAAATAATTAATAAACCAAAAGGACTAAATATGTAAATTATGTAAAATTAAGGGTTGACTTGTAAATACATAAAATGGAAGGTATAATCTGAATAAAATGTGAAACTTTGATATTTACACTTTTAACCTTGAAATTTGTTGATTTTGCATATTAAACCCTAAAATATGGAAAGTTGTCATATTTAACCCTAAGCTTGTAAGGTTGGCATATTAAGTCCCTAACCTATTTAAAATACTTAATAGAATCTCAAATGATGAATATTACTAATTATGGAAAGTTACTAAAAATAGAAAGTTGCTAAAAATGAAAAGTTACTAAAAATGGAAAGTTACTAATTATGGAAAGTTACTAAAAATAGAAAGTTGCTAAAAATGGAAAGTTACTAAAAATGGAAAGTTTCTAAAAATAGAAAGTATAACTTAAATGAATGGTTTGTAATTCGAATTCATTATTTCTTTAGGTTCGGTCAAGAGGGAGTGATTCTGTTCTTCCTGTGGTGTTTTCTTTGATTTTGCTTTGCTTCGGAATAAGGTACGGATATTCTTATGATTTATGCGTTGCTTCGTTCGTTCCGTTATTCGTACAGATATTCTGACCTTATCGTTAAGGTTTCTCATGACATGTTTCTCTCTATCTTTGATTTCTCATTTGATTTGCTACATTTGCTCTGAGCCTTTTATTTTGGCTTTCTTATATGATCTGTTATTATGTTCCATTTGAACCCTGCTATGCTATCCCTTGATATCTGAACCTTTGATATTTGAACCTTTGACATTGAACCTTGCTATGATCCCTTTGATATTTGAACCTTTGATATTGAACTTTGCTATGATCCCTTTGAAATGAACTTAGATATGCCTTTGCTTTGAACCCTTCAGTTTGAGAACCAAGCCACTATTTGTTTCCTAGCCATGAAGGTAATTTGAGAACCAAGCCACTTATTTGTTTCCTAGGCCATGAGGTAAACCACTATTTGTTTCCTAGCCATGAAGGTAACATGGCCGTGTCATTGATGCACCTTTGGCATGACTCATGTGTGAGTGAGTGATTTCTCATACCGTCCCCCATTTGATATTATATGCGCATTATGAAGATTATTATTTGTTTAAGGGGCGTATGGATGCATCCTAGATTTGTTTTGTATTCGATGGATTAAGACTAATGTTTGGGTGCATTCCACGTCTTTCACAATTTTGGAGCTCGCGACTCCATGGTTACTATGATATGATTTGTTTGGGCTTGGTAATTGGACTTGATTCGACTTTCTGATTCATCTTATCTTACACTATGATTTGATCTTCTGATTTGTCTTACCTTATATTTGTATCCCTTTGATCATGTATTGTGATATCCTTTGTACCTTGTATCGTATCCTTTGATTTCCGTTATCTTTTGCTTTCGATTATATATATCTGTTCACTGGGCTTTGTAAGCTCAGCCGCACTTTCTTTTCCTGCGGCAGGTATCTAAGCTAGGAGCTGGGGTTGCTTTCGGGTTATGAGTGCTGAGTGTGGACTTACCCTAGAGATCTTAGTTTTGATATATGAATTGTTTCTTTTCAAGACATTTGTTATTTCGTTTGGATATGTCTATCTTTTGAGAACTTATGTACCTTAAGTCATGTTGACTTATTCCCTTTGGTTATTTATTTAAGACTTCCGTTGTTTATGCTTGTGTTATGATTATGAATGCTTTTGATGTCACACCATATTTGTAATACTTCTACCCTTTTTGGGTCGGGGCGTTACAGCCTTAGTCTGACAAGTTCCTGCATTAGTACGTTTTTGTCTATTTTTAGCCTTTCGACTTCCTCTTCAAGACCAAATTTCCCGACTTCAACACATGCACCTACTGATGGGGTTTGTGGGCGTGGTAGGTGTGACTGTTGAGTGTGTCCTGAGGCGGGTTTATGCCAAACGATGGTTTTCAGTAGGTGTTTTTGGCCTCGTAAGAATCCCTCATTCGTAAATTTCCAACGATCGGGATTAATTTTTCTGAATCCCTGTTTGCTCATCAAGGAAAACACATTATAAGAACGATACCTTGATTATATATCCGTATTGTGACTACCAAATAATTATAAGTAAATAAGTCTTAGCTGATAATAAATCGTATTTGATTATTAATTTGTTAAGGACGGGCAGAAAATGTTTGTTCTCTATCAATATGCTAACAGTTGCATTTACAGCTAATAGGCAGCAGTTTTTAACTCTTTTCTAAATGTAACGATGACCCTCATAAAAAATGGCACATGAACTATCTTATGTTATAATAAAGATATACTTTCAAGTATCTGCTGATGCCAAAGGGAGATCTTTCTTATATCAGCTACGACATCAATAAAAAAGAAACAATATATCAAACTCTACTGTTAACTTCAAACTAATAAAATAGTAATAGTGAATAGTTTAATGTTTAACAAACTGAAAGGTAAATAAGGTGGAAAAGTAACCTCCCACCAAGATCGTATATGTCATCCAAAAGCTCAAGGAACTACTGATCACGTCTTCAGGGGTAAAAAGTAGACAGTACTAAACTGTGCAACCCCAACTAGCGATAATATCAATACTAAGTACCACCCAAATTATTACTACTAAAGTGTGCAACCCCAACTGGCGATAATATCAATACTAAGTACCACCCAAATTATTACTACTAAAGTGTGCAAACCTAATTGGCGATAATATACATATAGCTCACTGATCTTCAGCTTTGAATAACACATTGTTTATTGTTAATCCTATTACATAGGCAAGTCACACCACCACATGGAACTACTTGATAAGCTTAAGCCTATCTCCATTCCATCCTTCGTTCCTACTTAGCTAGTGAGTGATGTTTACCAGCCTATGTCTATATTATAGATTTATAACTCTTAAGAACATACTTCTTTTATAACCAGCACAAGAATTGTAGTACACTTCCCATTTCTAACAATCAAGTTGAAGCATACATGCCCAACTAAACAGTTGTCAAACCAGTGAGATATTTAGATTCTTTGAAATGTATGCTTGGCCATTATTACCAAAGTCCATTTATATCACTCAGGTTGAAGGCTTTCTCTGTTCTCGAACCAAATGGCCACAACTATGTTATTGATTTGTAAGTACTACCGAGATGTTAGTTTAACTCCATTAAAAACATGACTGAGTTGTGTCTCAATAACCTATGGCTAGG
>BQNB010083103.1:1660-27884 GCA_026074375.1 Tanacetum coccineum
AAGATATAAAAGAAATGAAAGATGTTTTTGACTCAACAGAAAATGATCTTAGTGAAACATGGACACAAAATGAGCTTTTGAAATATCAACTCTTGGAAGCAAAACTCAAGAATGAAATCGAATGTTATGTGTTGTTGAGTCATGAGTGTGTCAAAAATAATGTGCAAGATGAAATTGAGAAAATTCAGAGGGAATCCATTGGAATCGGAGAGGGAATGCAAAAACAAATAAACATTCTTGAAAATGATGTTCAAAGATGTCAAAAACAAAGTCTTGATTTTAAATTACAGTTACAACATGAAAAGGAAAGACAAAAATGTGAATCTTCTTTGAAAACGTTTGCGAAACATCTTGGATATCAAAGATGGAAAAGCTTGAGAGTGAGAACGTGTCTTTGGAATTTCAAGTACAATCTTTGATAAAAGAACGAGAAAATGTCAAATCAGAATATCAAAAACTTTTTGATTCAATAAAAAAGACACGAACTCAAACTCAAGGAAAAATCAATGAATTGATTGAGCATGTTAATCAAAAGACCTATGGATATACTGATGTACGGGCACATAATCAAGATCTTTTGATGACAATAACTGAGTTAAAAACCAAACTAAAAAAATGCTAAAAAAGGTAGGTCTGTGAACACTAAGTTTGACAAAACCAATGTTTCTAATCAACTTTTTTGTGTTACACTGCTAAATAAAAAAATTTCATAAGAAAAGTGTTGCTCCTAAAACAGAAGAGGACCATGTTTTGTCAAAAACAGTCACTTTACAGACTTCACCTAACAAAAAGAAAGAGGTTGAAACAAACCAAAATGTCATAGCATCAGGAATGTACAAAGTCACTAAGCAACAAGAAACAAATACAAAAAGAGCTAAGAGTGTTTTACCTTCTACATGATTGAGTGCTGCTTCTAGTGTTAGTAGATTGAATAGAGATTCACCATTGAAGAATAGTGTCTTATCCAACACTAAGAAATCATCAGAGAAAGTAGACATTTCTGTTAGAACAAATAAAAAGACATATGTTGTGATTCGTCGTGAACGACTGGTCGAGTAATATAATATAAATAATCATGTCGGATAAAAATTACTTTAGTAAAAATAATATTCGATACTCCTGATGTGGTGTCCCAACGAGAGATAAATTTGAAATTCATGAAAATGTTTCCAATTTATTGCTTGAATATCTTTTAATGTCTTTTTTGTTTAAAACTAAAGATAGCGATAACTAGATTAACAAGTAAGCTAATAAGATGAAAAAAATATATAAAGAAAAATATACTTGTCAAGTAAAAGTGAATAGATTCTTAAGTGTGAAGTTTTAGATCTTAATGATGAATTAATATCCGTCTAAATAATCGTTTCCTCAAAACGTTGGCTTAATATTCAAAGCAACTTTTTATCGAGATATCAATTACTAGTTTAATGCCTACTTAATCTTACGGCTTTTGCCCGTTTGACTAAAGAAAACACTAAACAAAATAACTTTTGCAAATTATTAATCACTAATCACTTATTAAATTCCACACTTAATTCACTATCCACCAACTTACTTAACAAACATATGATCAAATTACTAACTAAGAATAATAATCAAATAAGCTAAACTAAACATAAGAAGCTAATTATTTTAAACTAAGAAAATTGAAATAGGAAAGAAGAAAGAACCGAATGTCGAGCCGATAACGAAAAGTGACCACTCGATCTTACAAACTTAATAAACAAATAAGTTTATCACTTTAAAGCTTCTACTACACTAATTAGCAAATAAAGGTGTCAACTTTATCTACTAATTACTTCCATAAAACCCATAAAGATCAAAACTTTATCTATTTATCCACCTTATAAGACACTTAAGCTCCGGCCTTAGATGATGGAAGTATGAAATAAGAGATAATACAAGAAAACAAGAGATTAGGATTAATAAGTTATAAGCTAAAAGCTTAAATTCCAAAATATTAAGTATTTTGGAATAGAAAAGCTAAAAGCTAGAAGATCTAAATGATTAAGCTATTTCAATAAGATTAAAAAAACTAAATCAAAAGGGTTTGGAAAAATAAGATAAAAACATTAAGCTAGAAAAAGCTAACTCGAAAAGCTTTAAATCGAAAACACTATAAAATAAGCTAGTCTAAATAAGCTATGGAAGTAGCTTATTAGAATATAAGCTGAAGAGATCGGATCCAAAAATAAGCTATAAGCATGAGTTTATTTAGAAATAAGCAAAATAAAAGGAGTAGAAGAATAAGCATAAGAAAATAAGCAAAAAGAAATAATAAGCATTTAATAAAAACCAACCTTAATAAAAAGCATCTTCATTCATAAGCTAAAAAGAGTTGATTACAATAAGCTATAAAAGTTTTTACAATAAGCAAACTAATAAGCTAAATCTATTCTAAATCTACTCCTACTCCTAATTAAATTATACTACTATTTGAAAAATAAACTAAAATCCTAACACCCTCTAGTTGCTGTATGCGTTTGGATGATATAGCCAATAGTAAGTGAGGGTAGTTTTTTCCATTCCAGTGATCACCCAATAGAAGCTTTAGATTTGGGGGCAAAATGGGAAATCCTTGTTTTGGGGAAGCTTCGAGGAAACAACGTACCATTCTAATCATTTACATTGAATTCAATACCTCGTACCTGCCATTGATAAGGAAAAATTGATCCTCCACTAGAGATCCACTACGTGTCCTTATTATTTGCGTTAAATGAAAGCAAATTCAATCCATACACATCTCGTGCCTTGTCCCTTTAATCTCAATTGGTTATAAATTGTGAAGGCCATGTGTCGGAAGGAGAATGGCCAACAAAAATGGTAGTGGGGAGTCATGTGACTCACTTGCGATTTATTTTATTCGCACGTGATCGGCTTGAATAAATTGGGAGCTTGTAGCTCACGTCCCAACATTAACAACAAAAACATACACAATTCAATTCACTCGTCTCTTGTAACAAAAAATTCAAAAGAGCTGCCACGTGTCAAATTTGGATTGGCCTAGAGAAGGAAAGTGGAGGAGCAAGTGACAACTTTTAAATTAATTTAAAACTCACGTGGCCTCATATTGTTCAACAGCATTAGTAGAATTTATGATATCAAAATAAGCATTGTGGGCCGGACATTTCATTTTTTTCTTGGGTCGAATACCTCCTTTTGACTTGGGCTGAGTACATCCTTATAACTTGGGCTAAAATTCAATCTTCCTTTTCTTTTAGTTTGGGTTGTGCCGAATAATGACTTGGGAAGGACTAGTAATAATAATGGGTCGGTCCGACCCATTTAAATGGTGTCGGGCCGGCCTAATAAAAAAATGAATGCACCGTCGGGCTCGTATTCTCGTGCTCTTTCCAATGGCATGCTCGAGGAATTTTTATGACGTCGTCTTGGCTTCGAATGATAATTAAACTTGATCAAATCTAGCCCGATAATTCCCGTTTTTGCTTTGTTTTCAATCCTTAGTACCTACAAGACATAAAAACACCAAACAAACATAATTGCACGATAATTATCCATATTTTAGCATTTTTAGTCCGTTTATTAGTGTTTTTCGGGGTATAAATGATGTGTGTTTTAGCACACATCAAATTCCCCTACACTAAGCCATTGCTGGTTCCACACGTAATGTTTATAAAACACACCTGAAAATAAATAATTTAATCCCCTCTTAACTTATGACCCCTCACAATCAAACAAGAACAAAAAAAGTCCATTAAAAAGGTTCAAAAACCATTTATCTCGAAAACGCCCCTGTTTTGACCACTTATTAAAATAAAGAAAAAGACTAAGATAAAATTATAAAATAGGCTTCAAAAACCAGAGTTCGTTGTAACACCCCCATTTTTACAATATAGCAGCGGAAGCTAATCTGGGGTATTACTTCATGGATACAACAATCATAATCATAGAAAATGACCCAAAATAGATGTTTATTCAAAAGATATGTTATCATTCATTTCAAATCAGAGTTTTACAAAGGCAGGTCCCAAAATCTAGTTACATACAATGTGAATGATCACAAGTTTAGACATCTTCGAGTCCATGCTACTCCGTGCCGTATATTGCTCAATAACCTGAGATAAACATGCTAAAAAGTCAACATAAAGGTTGAGTGAAATTCATAGGTTTGATAAACAGTTTGAATACAAGTCATAGTGTAATAATTGTACAAACACAATTATTATGAAAATGTTATTGTTATGATCTTGGGTCACGTTATTATATACCCATTATTTGTAATAATTGCAACGAATGCAATTATTATAGTAATAGTGTATTACTACGTTATTGTCTTGTTTGGTCTGTTTGGTCATGTCTTATATAGTATAGTCTGGTTTAAGCTCATGGCACACAAACTGACTAGTGTATATATATACCCAAAATGATGTGATATATATATAATATAGATATTGCCCTCGGGTGTAGGTTAATTGGCCATATTCCTATGGAATTCAAATTTTAGTGTGTTTGGTTAACGATCCTGAGACTGGCTAACACAAACAGGATTCGTCAATCCTGATAGATCTATCCACAATATTTGCGTTCACCCGAAAGTGATTAATGGTCCATGATAATGAGGGACTTTTGGCATAATGTAACTTAGACAGTAGCTGTAATAGTGTATCAGGATAGCATATAACTTGTAAAAACACTTGTATTCCTGGTTTAAGCATGTATAAGTCTTTGAAAAGTAATCACATTGTTATAAGATAAACGAGTATGTAAAAGAGTTTGTAACAAGCATGTATCCCCCTCGCGGGTTTATAAAACATGTAAATAAGTAAAGGCGAGGTTATGAACTTCACCTGATAGGTAGATGTAATAAATATTCTGAAATGAAAGCTGACAACCTTATCATAATCTTAACAGGGAATGTTGATATAGCAAAATGATAGTAAACAGCCACGTCACGCAACCTGAGTAAATATGTTGAGTCTTAGGAAGATTGTACTCTAGAACTTTAGTTTTAAGAGTTATGAGTTTGATTGAAGAGTTTGGAATTATTGTATCACCGTTCGGGCCATCATAATTCAGAAGTCATTCAGTAAACGTTTGAGGAGCTAGGGCACTTTAAATTGTAAACCCAACAACTCAGTCAGAACGTAATACCAAGATGAAACCTCCTAATCTGAAGCTCCCTAGTATTGTGATACGATATAATCAGTTTTAAGCGTTTTAATCAATATCTGGAAATGTTAAGCACGAGAAGCGTTCATTAAAGTTATGTCGGGTAATGTTTTGAATATGATTTTATACTTTTTCAAAATGTTACATTTTAGACCTTGGGGTTTGAAAAGTTGCAGAATAGTCCTTGGAGTTTGCATTTTTACGACTTTGGTCCTTCAACTTTTAAAGATATACCAAGTAAACCTTGGACTTTGAAAAGTGACATAATAGATCCCTGGAGTTATAACTTTGATAAAATGACACATTTAGCCCTTTTAGTTATAAGTTTCTGAAAGTTACGATATATACCCCTTGCATGGATTATAATTACAAAACATGTCCAAATGATGCAAGCTTAGGTTTAAATATTCAATAGACATTTATAAGTTATAATAAACTAAAATATCAAGTTTTAACGCAACGCAAGTTTAAAATAACGATTCGTTAAGCTAGTAAGTAAAATGGGTCAAATTAGGGTTTCAAAATGTAAACGCGTGGGTTTTAAGTTCAAATTCCTTCATTAATAAATAAAGTGGTTATTTTAACATTAGTTAAGCATGCTAGGATAGATTATAACAATATTTAATCATTATAACATTTAGTTTTAAGAAAAACGCGAAATTAAGGGTTCGGTTTTTTTTTTTGGAGGTGTCGGTTTTGGATCAAAATGGAAAATGAGCATGAATTGGGTGATGAAACTTTAACAAGAGTTTATTTAGGATCATATGAACATTATAAAAGTGTAGGAGCAGAAGTAGAATATCTAGAACCTGGGTTTGAGCTTCAAGGAGCAAAAATGGTGGAAATGGGTCATTTCGGGTAGTATTTCCACTTGTTTGCCTTGTATCTTCACTCCGGAGCTTCAATTCTTCAGGGCTTCGCTTCTTGAACTTCTTTAATGATCCTAGGATCATAAGGGAGCAAATGATTGCTACCTATAAGGGTTATAGAAAGAAGAGGGGTGGTGCAAATTTGAATGAACATACAAGGACCCTATTTATACTATTTTGAGATCAAAGAGCTTAAGAAACTTATAAGAATTGGGTGATGTTTAGAAGCTAGTAGATGTGGTGTATAAGCTAGAAAACTAGATTTGATGTGTTGTTTATATCCTTGCATGCCACGGCTAGAAACTAGAAGAAACAAGAAGATACAAGTGACCATGTGCTCATTTTATAGATAAAGAATGAAGGGAGGGGCTTGTTGTAATGCTGACTTCCTTTAGGAATGAATTATCTTAGTCATGGAGGTGCTTGATTGCAAAGAAAGGCTTTGAAATGGGTCATTTTGCAAGAAAAGGGTTCACGGGTTCAAGTAGGGCTCATAAGTGCTCGGATTGAGTTTTCTAGCTTTTAATTCGTATTCGTTTGATTAAGAATGATATTTTACTGATCCTAAGACATATATTAAGGATTATAATCAAAAGTTGATAGGTTGTTTGGGTTAAAATGGGTAGAAAATGAGTAAACGGGTCAAAATCACAATTAGGGCACAATTAGGGTTTTCTAGATTTATTTCTTGTATAATTGAAGTAGAATGATGAAATGATGATGGAATATGATTGAGAATGTTGTAAATTAAGTTATTACAACTTATTTGAGTATTGGTTTAGGTTTACAATGGATAAAAATGAAGAAACGGGTCATGGTTTAGTATTTGGCTCGGGTTAGGGTTTTCTGACTTTTGAATTAGGGTTTTAAGAGTAAAAATGTGTATGAAAGATTATGAATAGAATAATTAGGGTTTAAACATTGTATATTGAGTGTAGTAGCTTGTATATAAGTGGTGGTGAAGAAATTGGAATGAAAACGGAGGTAAAACGGCTATTTTAGAGATCATGTTTAATGACTTGTATATTGAGCTTTTAAAGACTTGTACTTTGATTTAAAGAGATTTTATATTTCATATGAGATGTTATATTACTTGTACATATGCTTTAGTATCTTGTGCATTCACTTTAGATGTTAATCTTTCATGAAATTATGGTTTAGAGGTATATGATAACGGTTTAAAGCCCGTTTAGATATAACATTGCGAAAGGTACATTATAGGAATAATTACTTTTATTATGATATTTGTATTGGAATTGTGATGTTTGCTTGACATATATGAAGACAGAATGGCCATAGATAGGTTGCGTGAGCTCGTCTACTTTAGTTATGCAAGTTACTTTGTATACTGAGATATTGACAATGCAAGAAATGTAATAAAGGGAAAAATTTCCACATACAATTGTGATAATAGTAAAATAAGTTTTGCATTTGATGAAAATTCTTGGGTTGTTATAGTCTCCACCCCTTACAGAAATCTCGTCCCGAGATTTAATTGAAAGTTATAGTGAATAGATGTAGGTACTGGGCATGAATTTGATTTTTATGTTAGGTTAATCTCGGTTACAAGTCCACGTATGTGATGCATTTATAATTATGTTGTACACCATAATTATAATTACTTCCTTTCACACGTCTACTTATTTTCAAGACTACACCTCTTGATGACAGCCAATAGAATTTCTTCAGATCCTGATAGAACCTAGGTGGACGAAATACTTTGATTTGTGGAACCTATGGGTTATGGGCCCACCACGCTTCTGCTGCGCTACTCTGATTGTAAAGAATCGTTATTCATTAACCTTTAAAAGTCAACATCGAATAAGAATGCTATCACAAGTCTTTGTTAAAATATTTCATACCTAGTGGTATTGAAATCATTTGGCATTGTATAGATTCTTGTGTGATTCCTTGTTATTATGTTGCAGAATATAACAGAGAATTTTAGAATACGGAGATCATGGAATGAGTAATGTTAAGGAATGATTATGAATAGTAAAATAAGTTTTGCAGTTGATGAAAATTCTTGGGTTGTTATAACTGTCCCCTGCACCAGCTTAGCCTTTTGCTTAATTGAGTTCTTTGGCTTATCCGTTTGTTCTTTTTAGTTGATTTATGCTTTTTGTGCTTATTTTGGTTAGGTTAGATATCTGCTTTTGCTTATTTCACTCTTTCCCTAGCTTATGTTTGCTTAAGTAGCCTAGCAGTTTGCCTTTTTGCACTTAGAGTAAAATAACTATAACTGCCACTTTTAGTTGCTTATTTTAAGCTTATTTTTGAGTTTTCCAAAAAGTCTTTTTTTTAATTTTGCTTATTTTTGATTGCTTTTCAAGTTTTTAAAAAAAAGAAAAAAATATATTTTATCAAAAAGGGGAGGCCTAGGCTCGAACCCCAGACCTCCCCCTTTCATACCAACGCCCCACACACACTCTCTACTACACACAGCCTCCTTGGGTCTTTTCTAAAAATTTTTCACACACTTGTCTCTTATACTTGTTTTTCCCTTTAAGCTTTCAGCAATCTTTTGCTTATTTCTGGCTTATTCATAAGCAATTTTTCAAATCCCTTATTTTTCTTGCAATCAACACACTTTTATCTACTTTCCATGATTTTTCCAGATTTTTCCCAATTTGTTTAGTATTTTTTTATCATTTAATTTCTTTTAAAATGTTTTTTAATTATTAAAAATTAAATAAAAATAAAAAAAATATAATTCTTCTTTTAGAAAATTTTCTTTTATCATTTTGCACCTAGGAAAAATAAATTTGATTTTGTAGGGTCTAAATTTCAAAATTTCATTTTTTTAAGAACGGGTTTCGAACCCTGTTCTCGTTTTCTTCATTTTTTTAACTTTAAAAGTTTCCGTTTTAGGATTTTCTTTAATTTCTGTTTTAATATAGTTATTTTAGATTAGAAAAACTAAAAAATCATTTTAGGTTTTAATTTAGATAATTTATTTTTTTAGTCGCGTTTCTACGTTTCGGTCTTGTTTTTTTGTTACGGTTGTTATGGTTATAGTTATTTTGATGTGTTGTGTTGATTGATGTTTTCCCTTATCCTCAAGCTTTCGTTTACTCATTAGGCGTTGCAAGAATCATGCTTTATTGATTTGGATCCATTAACCTCTGGGCTATGGTGATGGCTCATTCCTCCAAAGTTTGAGGCTTCGATAGGCATAGTAACATTTTCCTTCAATACTTCTAGGGATCCATTGATGAGATTTCCCTATAGTTTCTCGGCATTTAAGGTACCATGTTTGGGCATATGACGGCTAATTCTTGGAATCTCTAATGTTAACTCTTTAAGATCATTTCCTTTCACAAAACCAAGTTGAACAATCGTTTCTATTTTTCTTGACTTCAGTTCAAGGGGCAATACTTATCGGTTCAAGAGTCTTTTCAATTTGGTCCAGTGTTTTGTTGGCTTGATTTATTCAATAGGTTGAGCTGTATGAATTCCAACAAGAAGGGATCATCGGTTAAAGTACCAGTAGATATGTCACTTTGTTTTTTCGGCTATGGCTATGAGAAAATACTGATTAGTCCAATCAATGAGCGAATGAGGTAACTGCTTCCTTCTGTACCATTGATGTATGAGGTTGAAACTGACACTATTCTTTTGTAGTTTCCCATTTTTTGCTACAGGAGTTCAGTTAGGTCGAGTGTTCCTGTTGGGATTACTATCACTTTCCATTGATGCAGCTTGTGCTTTTAGAGCTGAGGAAATGCCATCATTAATCAGTTGCTGGATGGCAGCTAAAGTTATGGTCGGTGTTTCAGATGTTGATGTCCTTTTGGGAGGCATTCTATCAACAAAAGATAACATGTAATAAGAATGATATCCTAAGATATAAAAGAGAATGTGATGCTTAAAATGCTTAAAGAGAAATGCTTATTTTTGAATTTTTAAGCACTTAGAGGTTATGATAAAGATGGAGATAATGATGTAAATGGTGGAAATGATGATGAAAGAGCGATAAGTTAGAAACAATAAGATACGAAACGGGATTGCCTTTATAAATAACTTGCCTTCTTACTGTACATAGTCAAGATTTGACAAGCGTTTTTATTTATACCACACATCCCGTGGCTAGGATAAAGTTATAAATAGCTTGATGATTTTGATCCGGTAGATGACATCCTAAAGATCTTCCTGATTTGTTTGGTGACGAGCTTGAATTTTCTCAATGATTTGTTCAAGATTGGAAATTCTATAGTGAGCAAAAGCAATCTTATCTTTTTGCCCTAATTTCTTCCTTTAAAGTTTGATAATCTGAGAACAGATTCTCTTAAGTTTGGTTTTTAGTTCGTCACTATTCCTTCATATGATCATTCTATTCATTAGTCCTTCCTCTATTTTTCTTCGATGTGGTGTAAGTTAGAGTTCATCTAAGTAATTCAAAATATCTTCGATTTGTCCCTCATGATGTTTTAGATACATCTTAATTGGACATTTTCCTATTTCAAATATCTGAGGTGGGGTAAGAGTATAAACTGAGGAAGATGGTGATATCAAATTATGAGTTTGATTCTGAGATGAATTAGATAACGCAGTTGAGGAAGAAGATGAGGAATATATTCGCTTCTTAGGTGGTAATAGTTCTTCAGGAATAAAGAAATATCGAGGATTAAATAGTAGTGATGGTGGTAATATTGGATGATAGATAGAGTACAAAATAGTGTGGCAGTAATAAGATCTGGTGATGAAATAGGTAATTCCTTAGCATAAATTGCTTGTACGTCCTTCAAACAAGGATTATTGTAGAAAGATGAGAATACCGGTGGAATCATATTATCGTTAGAGTTTTCCGAAGAGTTAAAAGAATTGCTTCCCAATAAAACTGGGAAATAATCTGATGAGACCGAAGTATAGTTAAGAATATTCATAAAGGAAAAAGCATCCTCGATATCGAAAGTAGAGCAGTTGGGAGAAGACATCGTTCTAATAACAACCTAATTTGTAAATAACATAAGTTATTTATATAATAGTATAATAGATATGTATCTTTACATACTTGTTCCAGAATGTAGTGGCACGGAGGACTTTGATGGCTAGAAAAGAAATGTGGTTATAGTTAAGGTTTTGACCTTGTTCTCTATAACCATGGCGCTGATACCAATCTGTAACACCCCATTGTTGACATTATAGCAGTGGAAGCTAATCTGGAGTATTACTTTATGGATACAACTATATAATCATAAGAAATTGACCCAAAACGTGACATTTATTCAAATAGATATGTTATCATTCAATTTCTAATCAGGTTTTACAAAGGCAGGTCCCAAAATCTAGTTACATACAATGTGAATGATAACAAGTTTAGCCATCTTCGAGTCCATGCCACTCCGTGCCATATATTATCAATAACCTGAGATAACTATGCTAAAAGTCAACACAAAGGTTGAGCCTTATTGGTTGAATTCATAGGGTTTGATAAACAGTTTGAATACAAGTCATAGTGTAATAATTGTACAACACAATTATTATGAAAATGTTATTGTTATGATCTTGGGTCCGTTATTATATACCTTATTTTGTAATAATTGAACGAATTGCAATTATCATAGTAATAGTTTAAAAAAAAAAAGTTGTGTATTACTGCGTTTTATCTTGGTTTGGTCGGTTTGGTATTGTCTATATATAGTAAAGTCTGGTCTAAGTCATGGTCATACCAAACTGTCTAGTGTTTATATATACAAAATTGATCTTGTGATATATATATAGAGATAATAGCCCTCGGTGTAGGTAATTGCCATATACCTATGAAATTCAAATATAGTGTGTTTGGTTACCTATCCGGCTAACACAAACAGGATTCGTCAATCCCGATAGATCTATCCATAATATTTGCGTTCACCCGAAAGTGATTAATGGTCCATGATAATGAGGGACTTTTGGCATAATGTAACTTAGACAGTAGCTGTAATAGTGTATCAGGATAGCATATAACTTGTAAAAACACTTGTATTCCTGGTTTAAGCATGTATAAGTCTTTGAAAAGTAATCACATTGTTATAAGATAAACGAGTATGTAAAAGAGTTTGTAACAAGCATGTATCCCCCTCGCGGGTTTATAAAACATGTAAATAAGTAAAGGCGAGGTTATGAACTTCACTTGATAGGTAGATGTAATAAATATTCTGAAATGAAAGCTGACGACCTTATCACAATCTTAACAGGGAATGTTGATATAGCAAAATGATAGTAAACAGCCACGTCACGTAACCTGAGTAAATATGTTGAGTCTTAGGAAGATTGTACTCTAGAACTTTAGTTTTAGAGTATGAGTTTGACTTATGAGATTGAATTAATTGTTATCACCGTTCGGGCCATCATAATCAGAAGTCATTTCAGTAAACTTTTGCAGGAGCTAGGGGCACTTTAATTCGTAAACCCAACAATCAGTCAGAGTAATACCAAGATGATGGAAACCTCCTAATCTGAGCCTCCCTTGTATTGTTTTTTTTTTTTTGATACGATATAATCAGTTTTAATTTCTTCTCTCTTTTTAAGCGTTTTAATCAATATCTGGAAATGTTAAGCATGAGAAGCGTTAATTAAAGTTTATGTCGGGTACTTTTTTGATTTTGATTTTATACATTTTCAAAATGTTTTACATTTTGGACCTTGGGGTTTTGAAAAGTTGCTTAGAATAGTCCTTGGAGTTTGCATTTTTACCGCGCTCGACTTTGGTCCTTCAACTTTGAAAGATATACCAAGTAAACCTTGGACTTTGAAAAGTGACATAATAGATCCCTGGAGTTATAACTTTGATAAAATGACACATTTAGCCCTTTTAGTTATAAGTTTCTGAAAGTTACGATATATACCCCTTGCATGGATTATAATTACAAAACATGTCCAAATTGCCATGCAAGCTTAGTTTAACATTTCAATAGACATTTATAAGTTATAATAAACTAAAATATGAAGTTTTAACGCAACACAAGTTTAAAATAACGATTCGTTAAGCTAGTAAGTAAAATGGGTCAAATTAGGGTTTCAAAATGTAAACGCGTGGGTTTTAAGTTCAAATTCCTTCATTAATCAATAAAGTGGTTATTTTAACATTAGTTAAGCATGCTAGGATAGATTATAACAATATTTAATCATTATAACATTTAGTTTTAAGAAAAACGCGAAATTAGGGTTTTGGGTGTACGGTTTTGGATCAAAATGGAAAATGAGCATGAATTGGGTTATGAAACTTTAACAAGAGTTTATTTAGGATCATATGAACATTATAAAAGTGTAGGAGCAGAAGTAGAATATCTAGAACCTGGGTTTGAGCTTCAAGGAGCAAAAATGGTGGAAATGGGTCGTTTCGGGTAGTATTTCCACTTGTTCGCCTTGTATCTTCACTCCGGAGCTTCAATTCTTCAGGGATTCGCTTCTTGAACTTCTTTAATGATCCTAGGATCATAAGGGAGCAAAGGATTGCTGCCTATAAGGGTTATAGAAAGAAGAGGGGTGGTGCGAATTGGAATGAACACACAAGGACCCTATTTATACTATTTTGAGATCAAAGAGCTTAAGAAACTTATAAGATCTGGTCTTGACACATGTAGGGGCTAGTATATGATGTGTAGAAGCTAGTAGATGTGGTGTATAAGCTAGAAAACTAGCTTTGATGTGTTGTTTATCTCCTTGCATGCCACGGCTAGAAACTAGAAGAAACAAGAAGATACAAGTGACCATGTGCTCATTTTATACATAAAGAATGAAGGGAGGTGCTTGTAAGCTGCTTAGGAATGAAGTAGCTTAGTCATGGAGGTGCTTGATTGCAAAGAAAGGCTTTGAAATGGGTCATTTTGCAAGAAAAGGGTTCACGGGTTCAAGTAGGGCTCATAAGGGCTCGGATTGAGTTTTCTAGCTTGTAATTCGTATTCATTTGATTAAGAATGATAGGTTACTGATCCTAAGACATATATTAAGGATTATAATCAAAAGTGATAGAGTAGTTTGGGTTTAAAATGTGGTTAGAAAATATGTAAAGGTGTCAAAATCAAAATTAGGGCACATTAGGGTGTTTTGGAATTTTTTTTCTTGTATAATTGAAGTAGAATGATGAAATGATGATGGAATATGATTGAGAATGTTGTAAAATAAGTTATTACAACTTATTTGAGTATTGGTTTAGGTTTACAATGGATACAAATGAAGAAACGGGTCATGGTTTAGTATTTGGCTCGGGTTAGGGTTTTCTGACTTTTGAATTAGGGTTTTAAGAGTAAAAATGTGTATGAAAGATAATGAATAGAATAATTAGGGTTTAAACATTGTATATTGAGTGTAGTAGCTTGTACATAAGTGATGGTGAAGAAATTGGAATGAAAACGGAGGTAAAACGGCTATTTTAGAGATCATGTTTAATGACTTGTATATTGAGCTTTTAAAGACTTGTACTTTGATTTAAAGAGATTTTATATTTCATATGAGATGTTATATTACTTGTACATATGCTTTAGTATCTTTTGCATTCTCTTTAGATATTAATCTTTCATGGAATTCGGGTTTAGAGGTATATGATAACGGTTTAAAGCCCGTTTAGATATAACGTTGCGAATGGTACATTATAGGAATAATGTACTTTGTAATAATGATATTATGATATTGACTTGACATGTTATGATGTTTGCTTGACATATATGAAGACAGGATTGCCATAGATAGGTTGCGTGAGCTCGTCTACTTTAGTTATGTAAGTTACATGACATACTGAGATATTGACAATGCAAGTAATGTAATAAAGCGAAAAATTTCCCCGTACAATTGTGATCATAGTAAAATAGGTTGATGAAAATTCTTGGGTTGTTATAAGGGGCTATCCAGACTTTGAAAGATAATTTGTGTATTGCTCTAATACTATCGTTTCCTGATGGAATTAAAGATTTTGTAGTCTTCTGTGACGCGTCGAATCAAGGGTTAGGTTGTGTACTCATGCAAAGAGGCAAGGTAATCGCTTATGCATCATGACAATTGAAGATCCATAAGAAGAATTATACAACACACAACCTAGAATTAGGAGCAATATTGTTTGCCCTTAAGATTTGGAGGCATTACTTGTACGATACGAAGAGTGTCATCTATACAGATCATAAGAGTCTTCAACACATATTCGATCAGAAGGAGTTGAATATGCGTCAAAGGAGGTGGATTGAGTTATTCAATGACTATGAGTGTGAGATTCGCTACCATCCAAGTAAGGCGAACGTAGTAGCTGATGCCTTAAGTAGGAAAGAGCGAGTGAAACCTAAATGTGTACGAGCAATGGCTATGACCATTCAGTCTGGAGTTAAAGTAATGATACTGGCAGCCCAGAGTGAGGTGTTCAAGGAAGAGAACGCGCCAGCAGAAAGATTACATGGATTAGACCAGCAGATGGAAAGGAAAGAAGATGAGAGTTTATACTTTATGGATCGCACATGGGTTCTGTTAGTGGGAGGTGTGGGAACCATAATCATGGACGAAGCTTATAAGACTAGGTACTCTGTGTGTCCGGGAGTGGATAAGACGTACTATGACCTTAGAGATATGTATGGTGGCCATGTATAAAGAAGGATATTGCTACCTATGTTAGCGATTGTCTAAGTTGTTTATAGGTGAAGGCTAAAACATCAAAGACCTTTGGGGTTATTGCAACAACCAGAGATACCTAAGTGTAAATAGGATAGATAACTATGAAATTTATTACAAGGTTGTCGAGATCAAGTAGTGGATATGATACGAATTGGGTAATAGTCGATAGACTGACTAAGTCAGCCCATTTTCTGGCAACACGAGAAGATTACAAGATGGAGAAGTTAGCAAGGCTTTATATTGATGAGATAGTAGCAGGGCATGGAGTGCCCGTGTCAATCATCTTAGATCGTGATGGAAGATTTACTTCAAGGTTTTGGCAGACGTTGCAGAAAGCATTAGGAACACGACTAGATATGAGTACGGCTTATCATCCTCAAACGAACGGACAAAGTGAGCATACCATTCAAACTTTAGAGGATATGCTAAGAGCGTGAGTGATTCACTTTGGAGGTAGCTGGGATACTCACTTACCTTTAGCTGAGTTTTCTTATAACTATAGTTATCATTCAAGTATTCGATGTGCTCCATTTGAGGAATTATATGGAAGGATGTATAGGTCACCAGTTCTTTGGGCTGAAATTGGAGAAAGTCGGTTGATTGGACCATAATTGGTACAAGAGACAACTGATAAGGTGGTATTGATTAAGGAAAGGCTTAAGCTAGCTAGAGATCATCAAAAGAGCTATGCTGACAATAGGCGTAAACCGTTAGAGTTTGATGGTGGTGATCAAGTGTTCTTGAAGGTATCCGCCTTGGATAGGTGTGTTCATTTTGGAACACGTGTGGAAGTTAGCACCCATATACGTAGGGACCATTTGAGATTCTAGGAAGGATAGGCTCATGTAGTTATCGTTTGAGGTTGCATAAAGAATTGAGTAGTGTTCATGATATGTTTCATGTGTTGAATTTGAAGAAGTGTTTGGCGGATGCAAATCTGAATGTGCCACTAGACGAGATCAAGATTGATAGAACCTTCGTTTTGTTGAGAAACCCATAGAAATTATGGACCGTGAGGTTAAGAGTTTGAAACGTAGTAAGATTCCAATCGTTAAAGTTTGATGGAATTCAAATCGTTGCCCTCATTTCACGTAGGAACGTGAGGACCATATGAAAGTTAAGTATCCTCGATTGTTTGTTGAATGTGCTGTTGAACCTACTAGTGAAATTTTGGGATGAAATTTCCTTAAGGTGCGAATACTTAGTCAAACCTTTAGAGTTGACTAAAGTATTTATATGTGTTATAATTGTGAGCTAATGTGATCTTAAATGCGTATTTGATATCAATCCGTGATGAGTGTTCATCTTATTGTGATTGAGTTGTGGTTTTAGTTGATATTTCATTTCGTTCACATTTTGTGACTATGGAAATGATAGCATGATTGCATGCGTTATCATGTTATTTGGTGAATAATTATAGTATAAGCGTAAAGAAAATATATTGTATTCCTAGGAATGTGTGGAAAACTAGAAGGGGGGTTGAATAGTTTATCGCTTTTTAATTTAAGGTTTATGCTTGTTTGTAAAACTTAGATTCGACTTTTTGTGAATTCAATGCTTGCACAATATGAACAATATAAGTATAAGAAATGATAAAGTAAGACAAGAGATAAGAGTAAGAACAATCAAACCACAACGCGAGGATTTATAGTTGTTCAGTAACGAAGCACCTCTTCGGCCCTATCCACTCCCGAGCACCAACTCGAGAGTTTTCTTCACTATGTCAACAAACTCCCTTATGGCGGAGAAAACCGTACACAGCGTTGCTTACACCAATTTATCACACAAAGCTAAATGCCAAGTTCTAATCTTAGCTAGAACCAATCTATCACAACATGACTTCACTACTTGTTCACAACTTCACAACTTCACAACTTCACAACTTCTTCAAAACTTCACAACTTCTTCACAACTTTAAGACTTCACTTCACCACACTATTTATATCACAACTATCTAACACTGTAAGATCAACACGATCTAACTATACTTACAAAGATCGCCAAGATCTAACTACTACACACAAATACAAGATATACAAATGATTTACAAGTATGTGATATAGATGCAACAAGATTGCTATGCACACTAAGGTATAATACTTCTTCACTTGATGATGAAAGTATTCTTCTCTTGCACTTGAGGAATTAAGCTTGGATCACTTGGAAACAAAGCTTTATGATTAAATGATCAAAAATTTTGAAGAGGATATGTTGGCTGTTTAGAGCAGAAAGAATGAGTGCAAAAGGTGAGAAAATTGTAGGGAAAATTCTAGTATTTATATGACAAACTGGGGGAGCGTCTACCTAGGGCCGGTCACCTTAAATAGGTGGGCGGTCCCTTTATTTTAAGGGGGCCGACCGTGTATTTAAGGGCCCCGCCCTAGACTGGGGCTTCCCCAGTTTGTCTTTTGTGTAGGGTGAATTTTCTGGAACTTTTCTATCCGTTTTAGGTCCGAAAAAATTTGATTTCAAATGTTTATTTTGAATAAAACATTGTCTTGTAATTGTAGAAATGTTTTGTTAATGTTTTAAAAATGTTTAAACATTTTATTAAAAGTGTGAGGTTGAATAAAAATTCCTTTGATCATAAAATGCATTAAGCATTTATTTATTCATACCTTTAAGTGATTTATGTTGAAATGAGAGTTTACTACTAATTACTTGTTTACTGTAAAAAAAAAAAAAAAAAAACAAAAAACCTTTAATTTTACGTTGAACGTTTTATATTTTGTGATTATCAAAACGTAAAGATGTGAAAAAATATTAGTAATGTTTTTAGGCATTATATTTTATCAACAATCTCCACATTTTTGATGATTACAAAATTTAAACTCATTAAATGTAAAATTATTTTTAAACAAGTATTTAGTGAGTTCCATGTCATTTCTCTCCCTTTTTGTAGAATCAAAAAGACATCGTCGAGAATTACTAGTTAAATCGACGAAATAAATGCTCCCCGCTGATGTGTGCTCCCCCTCGTTCGAGGGCACCAAGGAATTGAACTTTGGTTTCTTGGCTAAAAACGAGAGTTTAGATTAATACAAATATTTGACATGTAGCAAGAAGGAAGGATAAAAAATGACAGTGCAAGCAAACATCAGCAAAAAGATACTTCATCATTTAGGACAATGTGTATGTAAACAAACACATCAGGGCATACATTAAAAAGAAAAAACAAATATTCTTTAGAAGCATATTAATACGTAAAGAAAAATCGTAAGTAGCTATAGAAGGATTTTTGACTTTCTTGCGACACAAAAGGGTTTGACGATTATTTAAAGGCAAATTATGAGATTAATTGGTTGGAGAGTTTGGAGCGGAGGCGGTTGTAGAGGGATAATCTCTTTGAACTCTAGAAGGTGGGTGAGGTCGAGTGAGGAGGAATTCAATCCAATTGATATCCTCACTTAAAGCAAGAAATTGTTTTTAAGAGAAGATGCAACAAGGGCAATACCCAACATGGGTTTCAACTTGGTTAATGTTGAGGGTGTGTGGTAGGTTTGGAGAGTAAGTTGATGAGGGAATGTTGTTTTGTTGTTGACGGGATGCATGGCTAAGAGGTTAGTGGAGATAGGTCTGTAGTGATTAATGTCATCAACTAGGCTTTCTTTCTTGGAGATAGAAGTGCGTCCTTTGTGTGTTGAATTTGGTTGTTACTTGAGGTGGAGTTGAGTTGTGAGCAATATGTGAGTTAATTAAATGGTGTGAGATGGGAAGTGGAGGATGCTGAGGACATACTTGTGCGTGATGTGGAGTGTTGTCATGTAAGGATTTGTAATGCTTGGATTGTGATGATTCTTTTGTGAGATGGTTCATGATGAGGTGTGAGTGGTCTTTTGTATTGGCGAAGTTTGTATTGAGCCCACATTGATGTGTTGTTAGGTTTGGTTTCTTCCTCCAACCAAATGGGTTTCACACTCATTTTGACAACCCTTGATGGTTTGGATGTGGGTTTGTTAGGAGATGTTATTGGTGAGGATGATTGTGATGATGATGGATGAGGATGTATTTATAGTGGAGGAAAAGTTTAAATTAGGAAACATGAACATTCAAAGGATCAATTCCAATAAATGTTTGTGAATTTAGGGAAACAGTAGCTAAGTCTAAAGAGTGTTTGGTTAAAAAGAAAAAATAAATAATGTTTTACCCGTATTAGCCTAGGCCTGTCCCCTTAATTAGGGGCCAGTCCCCTTAAAATTAAGGGGGCCGCCCTTTATGAATTAAGGGGGCCGCCTACTGGCATTTCCCAAATTTCCTGAAATTTGTTTTTCTCAAAATTTTGTGTGAGGGTTTCTGTTTTGGTGGTTAATTTGCAGCAAGTCCATCCTTTTATGGCAATTAAGATTTTTAGCAAGTAATCATGCAAATACCTAGTTTGAACAAGTATAAATTAGAACTATTTCACATAATGTTTTGCAAACAAACATGTGTGAAATAATCTTAAGACCTAAGATGAGCAACACATAAGAATTTTCACAAGTTTAATTAGTGTTGTTGTAAAATTATGGCTTTTACTAAGTGAGCATGCAAAGGCCTAGTTTATACTAAGAACAAAATCATTTCATATAGCAAGTAGCAATCAATCATCTATATTTGTAATTGAGGATCATCCAAGAGAGCAATTGAAGGAACATATCAATATAAAGACAATCTATTAGGTGTAGTATAATAGAAAGATATGTTAATTGGAAAATAGGTTTCAATATCATCAATGAGATTTATGTTGAAAATCCTAGTGTTTCTGCCCAAATGCAAACAAATGTGGAGTAGAATGTATTTTCGACTCAATAAACGTTTAATACATAAAGAAATAGTTCAAGTACTCCTTGATTATTCAATCAAGAGTGTCGAAAATATATATTAGATTATATACTTTGACAACAAGTTAGAGGTCTTTATGCATGAAAAAAAATGTTTTTAGCATATCTCAACAATGTATTAAAATAGATTTTCATGTACTCCTAGTTGTGAGAAGGATTTAGAGAAAATAGATTGGGCGAGAGTGGGAGAGAAGCCGGGAATTTAAGATACTTTAGGGATGTATGATTTAGTGAGAGAGATATCGACGGCGGTTGCTTTCGGCATTTTTATCACAATAGATGTTGTCGATTGACTTGTTAGTGATTGCCCCTAGCGTATTTTGGATAATTGGATAATTTGATGTTTTGATTTTGAGGGTTATGGTGAAGGATTTTGATGTGGTTTTGGTGCATAAGAATCACCAATGTGAGTTCTTGAGAGTATTTTTCCTTCCCTTTTAGTTCGTGCTTATCCGGACATAAATTTTGGAATAAAGGAGAAAATAAAGAATAATAAAGACGTAAGCGATGAGCTTGACAATGTCAAGACGAATGATGGTTAGCATACAACGAACTTCTAGCATACAACAAACTTCATCCACGAAGTTATGTAGTTTTCTCAAGTATTATGAATGTTCATAGAACAATCACACGATGAGGTATGAGGTTATCTTAAAGGTAGTAGCGGAAAAAGGTGGACGAAAAATATTAACCATCTATTATAATTTTATTTATAAATTTTTATAATTTATTATAATAAATAATAGAGGCATGATTAAGGTTTTTTGTGAAACAAGTTTGACATAAATAAAGAGTGACATTTTAATTTGCATTTCGCCAATTAAAGATACTTAAATATTTCGGATGAAATAATTAAGTTGTCAAGATTTATTGAAATATATTTAATAGTAACAAGACTATTAAATAGATAATGACACGTTTACGAACTTTTTGGTAGATTTTGATTAGTTTTCTATCCTAAGATCGATGGGCAAGTTTGATCCTCATGGTGATAAAACATCGTGACATTCCTAAGGGGATGAAAAGACTAACGGAAGTGAAAGTACTTAGTCTTAGGATGTGTATATAAGAGAAGCTACGAATCACTTATGTAGAAACTTGTAAGATCTTTGTCACACGACGGTTGATGTTAGCTTTTAGCTTTTGGAAAAACATTTTAACATATGTTGTTAAAAGGCTTGAATATGAATTTTCGGATATGACCTTTAACGTTTGCGATTGTATGTTAAAGATACTTGAATATTTTGGATGAAATATATAAGTTGTCAAACCTACTTTGAGGAGTATTAGATTTGAATCTAACTTTTCCTTGACGAAAGAATAGATCATTTGGAAGTGAGCGAGAAAAGAGAGAGTGATGTGTTTGGTATAAAATTCGACAGCATGAGGCTGTTTGGATTTTTGGATAGGGCGGTCCCCTTAATTATTTAAGGGGGCCACCTTTTTTACAAAGCCGGTCCCCTTAAAATTAAGGGGGCCGCCACCTGAACAACAAAAAAATTTGTTTTTCGATTATTGGCTGAATTAATTTAAAGTCTACTATTAGTAATATATATTAGTAGTCGAGATATGATATACTTATCATTGTGTTTCAATGATAGGTATGATTATTGACATTTTAATTAACTTTTCGTTAAATAAAAATTTCTTGGATTATTTCGGATGAATAATCAAGACGTCAATTAGAGAGATGACTTAGAGACAAGACTTCTTGTGAAGAGGAAGAATTAATTTCTTCGGATGAAAAAATTAATTAACTTGATTTGAAGTGAGACGAGAGTGGATAACAAAGATAATGAAATGATAGGACGAATGTTGAGAATTTCGACAAGACGATTCTGATAGACGTAGATGATGTTAGAGACGTAGCCGAGATAAACGTCGAGGTCGAGGGAGTAGTTTGTTTCTTCCCTATGTTCGATGATCTTCGGAGATCTAAGCCTACTTCTATGTTAATTGTTAACCACTAGCTCACTCTACTTCATCTACGTGAGTTCCCTATACGTGGTCATAATAGATTTCCATTTCATAAAAGTATGTCGATAGACTATGAGAAAGAATAGTTCATTGTGAACTAGTTTTTTTTTTAAATCTAGAAGCCCAACAAATGATATTTCTAGTGACTATAATATATTCTAAGACTAAATTATACTAATATATCATGGCATCACATAAATATCTTCTTTATGAACCTATATTATTAAGAGATTGGAAAGTACGACGTTCCTTAGACTTTAAATGAGTTTCTTCAATGTCTTCAAGATAGAAAGCTTTAAGGATAAGGATTCATACGAATCCTATCATGAACTCTTCAATCCATTTGTCGGAAGACAGGGAATGTTTGTAGATGTCTAAAATTCAAAGGTTCAGACGACTTAGCCATTTGGTCCCTAATGTTTCATGTATTCGAAATTATTGTTTCCATACATGTTTTTCATTTGATTCAGCAAATACATGGTGAAAACAATCTTCCCATTGAGTGAAGCGTGGTTTGAATGTGGGATGATTCCACATTGCTGATTAGTGTTTAGGGTAATTTTGTCTACCTTGGTCTCTTCTAGGTTGGGGTGTTTTAGACCGAGGATAAGGACTATTAGTTCTTCTCGGAGGAGGAGTTTTAGACCTCATTTTGGGTTTAATAAATCTAACTCTGGGTTTTGAAGAAGGTTTATAAAAATGTTTTACCTCGTCATCACTCGCAATCGGAATTTTAGTATTGTTAATAAGTATGAATTTTTGATGAATTTGATTCTACTAATTTTTCTTTCGACTCGATCTCTTGTCCTTCTATAAATTTTACTTGTTTGGTTTCACTAGAAGATCCTTTGATAAAATTAAATCCTAGACTGGTTTTATCTCCTGTAGGGTTGTTTTTTTTTTTTTTTTTGTTTTTGAGAACTTATTATTTTCTTAAGTGAGTGACTACTATTATCAAATTGATTTAGCCTAGATATTTCTTCCTTAAGTTTTTCATTTTCAAACCTAAGGTCTTGGCATATTTTGCATTCATCACTAACTTCCTTATCCTTTTCCTTTTCTAATCTAGATATTTTATCTTTTAGTTCTAGTACTTCATTTCTAATTTAATTCTAGCTTGTTTTAGACTTTTATTTTTAGCCATGACTTTTAGTCCTACTTTGCATAGTCGACTATATTCACTATCTAAGTCTTTTTCGTCTAATGATGATTGGTCATTACTAAAGTATTCGGTTTCGGAAAGTACCTCATTCGATGCTTTAGCCATAAGACATTTTTCATCATTTGTCTTCTTCTCTTCATCTTCGTCGCTATCACTCCAACATCTTCCAACAAAAGCTCTTTGATTATAGATTCTCGACGCTTTTGGACATTCACCAATGAGATGATTTGGATCACCGCATTTAAAACATTTCCTTTCGCTTTTGCCATTTTTGTCATCCTTATATTTTTGGAATGGCTTTCTTTCATCGTGTGGTTGTCGTACAAACCTACCTCGTCTTTTGAAAAATTTCTTGAAGTTTCTTACGGCCATGGCGTATTCTTCGTCTTCACTATCGGAACTTGAGCTATTTTCAGAACTAGATTCCTTTCTAGCCTTCAACGCAATAGATCTATTTGTGTGCTTTTTGCTTTTGAACAGTTCTCGGAATCTTTCTTTATTTATATTCCGTCATAACTTTCAAATTTCCAATGAGTTCCTCAAGTGGTAGAGTTGTTAGATTCCTTTGATTCCTTTAATAGCCTTAATTTTGGGCGCCATTTAGATGAAGAGCCCTAGAAATTTTACCTAACACAATTTTTTTTTGCTAGAAAAACTTTCATCAAGTGCTTTTAAGCTAGTAATAATAGTGTTAAATTTAGCAAAAGCATTATCTATTGATTCCTCTTCCGGAATCGTAAATTGTTCATATTGTTGAACAAGAAGATCTATTTTATTATATTTGACTTGATTATTACCTTGGTGAGTTACTAGCAAAGTATCCCAAATTTCTTTTGCGGTTTGACACATAAAAATTCTTTCGTATTCTTTACGTGGCAAAGCATTATAAATTACCATTTTAGCTTCATTATTTTTTGCAAGTTTCTTTTTAAGATCATCGTTTTGTTTATGAAAAGGTACAACTTCATCCTTTTTAGTTTCGGGATTATTTTGAATAGGAGGAAAATCACCATCGGTAATAACATGCCAAAGATCTAGATCTTTTGACTTCACATAAGTTTCGAATCTATTTTTCCAATAAATAAATCCATCACTTTCAAATAGTGGTGGTCTTTGCATAGATTGCCCTTCTAAATATTTTTCCGATTCTATAGATCGATTCAAGTTTTAAAATACAATTTATTTTAAAAATCTTGTTTAGCGTGGCTCCTGATACCAATTGTGGAAAACTAAAAGGGGGGTTGAATAGTTTACCGCTTTTAGGTTTAAGGTTTTAAAATATTTTTAAAAATTCAAGATTCGACTTTATGTGAATTCAACACTTGCACAATATAAACCATATACTTATCTAAACAATTAATAAGATAGTATGAGAAAATAATGCAAGACTAGAGATAAGAGTAAGAACAATCAAACCACAACGCGAGGATTTATAGTGGTTCGATAACGAAGCACCTCTTCGCCCTACTCCACTCCCCGAGCACCTAACTCGAGAGTTTTCTTTACTATGTCAACAAGCTCCCTTATGGCGAAGAAAACCTTACACAACTTTCGCTTATCTTGATTTCCGACACTAAGCTAAATGTCGAGTTCTAATCTTAGCTAGAACCAATCTACCACAACTTCACAACTTTACTACACAACTTTGCTTCATGACTCACACCACTACTTCACCATGCCACTACTATAATCACACCTAACTAACACTACTAGGAAAGATCACCAAGATCCAACTATACTTACAACAATCACCAAGATCTAACAACTATACAACTTTACAAGATTTACAAATGATTTACAAGTTATAATATGGATGGAATAAGATTGCAACAACACACAAAGGTGTACTACTACTTTACTTTATGGTAGGAAGTATTCTTCTCTTGCACTTGAGGATTTGAGCTTGGATCACTTGGACACAAAGCTTTATGATTAAATGATCAAAGGATTTTAATGAGATGTGTGAGCTGTTTTTGATCAGAAAGAATGAGTGCAAAAGGTGAGAAAATAGTGGGGAATAGTCCAGTATTTATAGGACATTCTAGAAGAGCGTCTACCTATGGGAGGTCCCCTTAAATAGGTGGGCGGTCCCCTTAAAGATAAGGGGGCCGCCCTAGAAAAGACGCTCCCCAGTTTGTCCTTTTATTTAGGGGGAATTTTCTGTAACTTTCTAGCCGTTTTAGGTCCGAAAATTTGAATTTCAAAATGTTTATTTTGAATAAAACATTTCCATTAATTGTAGAAAATGTTTTGTAATGTTTATAAAAATGTTTACAACATTTTATAAAAGTGTGAGGTTGAATAAAAATTTCCTTTGATCATAAAATGCATTAAACATTTATTTATTCATACCTTTAAGTGATATAATTTTCGAAATGAAAATGTAATACTAATTACTTGTTTACGTTTAATTTTACATTGAACGTTTTTATATTTTGTGATTATCAAAACATAAACATGTGAAAAATATTAATAATGTTTTTAGGCATTATTTCTATCAACAGATATTAAGCTATTCCAAATGGATGTAAAAAGTGCAATCCTGAACGGTTTTGTCAATGAGGAGGTATACGTGGCACAACCTCCAAGATTCATTGACTTCGAAATACCAGATCATGTTTATAAACTAAAGAAAGCTTTATATGGTCTTAAACTAGCACCCAAAGCATGGTATAATAGATTAAAAG
>BQNB010083104.1:0-29130 GCA_026074375.1 Tanacetum coccineum
CGACCTTTGATATCATTTCATAAGTATGTTCCACTTTCCAAAAGTTCGTTAATACTCATAAAATTACTAGTTTTTGCTTATTGGGTCTTAAGGCCCATTAAGGATCAATTAAGATATTCGTATACATAAAGTACGTTTTAGGCCCAATACTATATCCCATTAGTAAATATATAAGCCCAAACGATAGCTAACAATATAATCCGAACCACAATAAGCCACGGCTTATGTAACACCCCCATTTTAACAAATATAGCAGCAGAAGCTAATCTGGGGCATTACTTCGTAGTACAACAGACATAATTATAGAAAACGACTCATAAAGAGACGTTTTGGAAAATTTAGTTATCATTCATTTGTTCATCAGAGTTTTACAAAAAGGGAGGTCCCAAAATACATATGAAAACATAAAGTTTGAATGATAACAAGTTTGGACGTCCTCAAGTCCAATGCCACTTCATGCCATAGATTGCTCAATTACCTGAGATAAACATGCTAAAAGGTCAACACAATGGTTGAGTGAAATTCATAGGTTTATGATAAATAGTTGAATACAAGGCATCATAATCAGTGGGTTACGTTTTTATACACCCATAATGGTAATAATTGCATGCATTTACAATTATTATGGAAAACAGTATTATTGTCCTAAGCTCATGACACCAGAGCCTTAAGTAAATATTATTCATAAGGTGTTACCCTGAGTGGGTGCTTTGCCAAACACCCGGAGTTACTCAAATGAAATGCATCCGTTTGACATGGTAGTGCGTTGTTACCTACCCGGGCGGGGAAGTTCAGTCCCAATAGATCTATTCACGGCATTCGCGCTTACTCAACCAGTACGTTCGGTTACAAGTAATTAACGGTTCATGATAGTAGGGTCTTATGGCAAATAGAGGTACTTAGGAAATAATACATCAGGATAGCATACAGTTGAAAACACTTGTATTCATGGTTTATAGCATGTATCTCACCACAAAGTTTAGAAAACATGTAAAAGTGGGACTATGAACTCACCTTAACAGGGAAATCTGATTGATGGCAAAAGTATATGAAGTGAAAGTAACAGCTATGTCACGCAACCTGGGGTAATATGTCAAGTCTTAGTTTGATTGTTTATGTGTCAAAACTTTATAGAGTTTAGCATACATATTTGATTTGGAAATATTGTATCACTGTTCGGGCTATCATAATTCAGAGGTCATGCAGTAAACGTTTGAGGAGCCAGGACACTTTAAATTTTAAATCCAACAAACTCGTCAAAACGTATACTCAAATGAAACCCCTCACATGAAATTCCCTAGTAACGTGATACAATAAGATTTTAAGTTTCTTCAAAAGCTAGTCGATGATAATTTACGTTAAATATATAACGTAATTGTTTTATAATGTGTTGATCGATGATTAATAACGACAAATGTGTCGGGTTTTAACATAATTAAGTCTTATAGTATTTATATATATTTTTATAATTTGTATAAAAATATAAATATTATAATTTATATTTTTAAGAATACAAAAATGGCAATATATACCCTTGGTTTATAAACTTTTACAAGTTTAGTCCTTTATATAATAAGTATATATATATTAAACCTTTAACTTTGAAAATTAGCAAAATAGGTCCTTATAGTTATAACTTTAGGAATATGGCAGAATTAACCCTTGTACTTGTTAATTTCTAAATAGTTACAATATATACCCCTTGCATGGAAATGATTTACAAATCAAGTTCAAAAAACCATGCAAGCTTATTTTAGGGTTCCAACTGATATTTGCATGTTATAGCTTATTATAATAAGAAAAAATAAGATGTTCTGACGTAACAAAAGTTTAGAAAAAGGAATCGTTAGCTAGAAAATCAAAACGGGTCGTTTTTAGGGTTTTTATAAAAAATGCATGGGTTTGAGGATTCAAGGATTTAACAAGGGTTCATATAGCATCTTATAGACCTTATGATAGTTCTAACACAATAACATGCTTGATCTAATGTGTAGAAAACTTACAAATTTGAAAACGGGTTGAAATGGGTTGTTTCGGTTTTGTACGCCTAGAAATGGGTTCAAAGCTTCGTTCTTATTAGTTCTTGGCTTCTACGGGCTTGATATCTTCCTTATGCTACTGCTAGTGCATGTCTTGATCAAAGTTTTATGGTGGAAACAAGTGTGGTGAATGATTTTTGAAGTGGTGTTGGGTTCGGCTATATATAGCCTTCGAAAAGACTTGGTGCACAAGTTTTGGTGTTTGATTAGTGTTCTAGATAGTTGAAGTGACTAAGGGAGGCTATATGGTGATTCTTATAAGCTAGGAAGATAGCTATGAATGGTGGACGGTGGTGGGAGGTCACAGCTAACCAAGGAGGTGACAAACCACCTTGGTTCCTAAGTTAGTGATGTAGTGATGGTGGTGTGAGGGAGGTGCTAGGGTGGTTGCTTAGTGAGGTCATGGTGATGCAAGGGAGGTGCTTGAGGTGCTTGTTTAAGGTTTAGGGGTGTTTGGTTTATAGTTTTAGGTTTTAAGGTATTTTGTGTAGATTAGGTTAGGATTAGGGTTTAGATTAGTGTTTAGGGTTAGGATTAGGGTTTAGAAAGGACTTAGGGATTAGGTTTAAGGTTTAGGAATCATGCATTAAGTGCTTGTACTTTATGTTAAAGTGGTGGTAAGGTTTAAACATGATTTAGGAGCTTAAATGACCTAATTTGGTTTTTAGGCATGATTAGCTTGTACATTATGCTTTAAAAGGTTATACTAGGGTTTAGGATGGAAAATATATTCAAAAGTTATGCTAGGGTATTTGCACTTAAGCCTTGAATACTTGTACACTTAATTTAACATGAAATAACACATTAATTAGGGTTTTAGAATAAACATTAACGGATAATGTTCGTTTAGAAATAATGTCATGAAAACTACGCTATGTAGATAACGTACATGGTATAGAGGATATTAGAATATTGACTTGACATATTAGAACGTTTACTTGATATAAACGTAGATAGAATTGGCATAGGTAGTTGCGTGAGCTCGTTTACTTTAGTTATGTAATCTATATTACATAATGGAATAAAGCGAAAAATTTCCCTGTAAAAAGGTGGTATATATAGATGTTACATTGCATCTAATTTAATAGATAGATATTACATTGCATCTAATTTAATAGATGGATATTTATATTGATGAAAATTGCGGGTTGTTATATAAAACTTCATCAAGCTACATCTTTGACTTCTAACAATCATCAAAATACCATTATCTAGCCTAATTAACATCTCCACTATCCTTTCTAATCTAGTCTAGAGCAATACCCATCCGATTTCATCACATACAATAACCAAAACACAATACGAAAATAATAATAACGTTATGACAACGTAAATAATATACTTACAATCAACACACAATTGTTTTCGGCTTTCCCCTTTGTTGACCGTACCTCGGACGAGACCCAACAACCAAAACCGATCACTTTTTCAATCGAACCAACTAGCCACAATGTTTATTTATCACCTAAAAATTAATACTTTCAACCCATTTCGAAACTCAAACCAAATTAAAAATAAAAAAATACCCATTGCATGTTGTATTTTCTTAGTGGGATAGGTAGGCCTTGATGAGAGGATTAATATTTTGTATTCGGATCGTGTTACATGTCAAAATCCGGCGAGTTATGGTGGTGGTGTTATGGTGGCCGGCGGTGGTGTTCAAAGGAAAAGGGAGGACAAATTTAAAAAAAAATGAAGAAATGGAAGTAATACTTCCTTTTATACTTGTACAACTTTAAGCTTTTGGCAAAAATAGTCCTTCCCTCTTTTCTTCTTTGGATTTTTGACACACATATCTTTTACTTAAATAAAAACCGATAACCATGGCTCGGGATTACACTTCTGAGACCATTTTTATTTCCGTCACACTAAATTAATTTAAAACATTTAATAAAATGTATACACTTTAAAACTCGAGTTTGGCTCGAACAAGGAACAAAGACGACATGGTTCGCAAAATAATAATTTACGATCATAAAATAATAACGAGACGCGTCGTAAATTTTTGCGATGCTTGAAATGATTAACGGTCGCGCGATCAGTCGTCGACTCGCGAAACGTCAAAAATAAAAATTACCAAATTTTCTCCAAATTATTCGTAATAAATACCAAATTATTTGTTTTTGACAAATAAAATTTTAAATGTCGACGTTCGCTCACGGAAACTCGTAAAATAATAATTATGACGTCGAATACGCGATCGTCATACGTGTCGTGAAACTCGGGTTGTTACATTATTCTCACCTTAAGGGAGCGTCGTCCCGGTGCTCAATCTTACTTACTCGACCTAAACTCACTCATAGAAATATAGGCTCTTATCTACGAATGAACTCATGCGTTATTACGCGACAGATACGCGACGTTACTCTCGCTAGATACGAGGCAAAAATCAACACAAAACAAATGGTAAATTTTACCAATGAGATCAAAATATAATTACCATCGCTCTTATTATCAGAGGCAAAATACGCTACAGAACATATCTGGGAAAAGCATACATCACGTCGTTCTTTAAAAGAAGATTTTAAACGAATGGTCAACCCAAATCTTAGTTTGGTGATCATGCTAACGTAACAAAGCGCACATCGCTACACAAAACCAAAACATATGTCGCTAACCAACACCAAATATGCATCATTATCCAAAACCAAAATATACGTCGCCCTCCCGGTCTTATTAAATAATGCACCACTAGTTGCAAAAACATTTCGGAGTACTTATGACTCCATCAAATACATCATAGCACTATTACACATAATCACATAATCATACAAGCATATATTCACGCATTATTCATTTTATAATGACTTTACACTTCGGCTTAGCTTTACTTAGGCATTTTATCACGCTTGCTTATGATTAAGCCTTAGCAAATAAACTATGCTAGTTTACTATGAAGCCTTCGCAATTAATACCATGGGTAGGCGGAGACTCCGCTGATCCCATTTCGCATTATACCATGCTTGCTAAATAGTTAAGCCGTTTCAACAATAATTCCTGTAGGAAAGCCTAAAAGATAAATATAATTTACTCGAGCATCAAGGATTCAATAGCCGTGCCCTCAATGACGGCTATTTCAATTGTCCCTTATTGGGTGATTGTCACGATTTGGGTGAATATCAATACATCCTATCGGGCATCGGACATATAAACAGATTACATCAAGATCACCACGCACACTCACTAAATAATTTCTTCTAAATTCCCAACTTTATTCCCTTTGACTCGAGGCGTAAGCTGTTTCGATTGATCCTACCCTCAGAAATGGTGACGGATGTTGTCATTGGGTTCCACTAGGGTTCTCGATCTTTTAGCTTGGTTCTGCGCAACAGAGTCGTTACGTTCAAGGAGTAAGTACCACTACACCCTACTTTATTTTAGGGGTTGCTTAGTGTTCTATAGTTTTCCTCAACGATCAAAGCACGTACATCAAGCAACATTACTCTTAATCCATAGTTACACAACGCCAAGTAGTAGTCAAAATATAGTCATTCATGATTCATCACAAAGAGTTAATGCATAGTTGCATTAATCATGAAGTGATACGAATTGCCATAACCAATAGCGTCAAGTCTACTAACTGAGGATTTCAGTTTAGCGATTACACAATAGAAGGATCTACAATTGAAACTATCTACTAAGAATCACAAGGAGATCCTTGTGGCTCAGATACATGACTCTTCTCTTCAACGTCATCGAAACGTCAATAGCTTCCCTTGGCTTTTCTGCAAACACAATCCCCTTTTCATTCTTTTTGACTCACAACGTAGGCTACTTTGATTGCCCCTCCAGAATGGTGAAGAATGTCGCCATCAAATTTTACTAGAGTTTCAGTCATTCGCTCCTTTACATGCATTTCGAATCCCTTTAACAAGGAGTAAGAGATACTACACCCAACTTTAAGTCAAGCGTCGCGTAGCTCTCTATACCTATCCTCGACAATCAAGATACATTCACAACTATATTACCACTACTTTCCATTTCGAGGAAAGAAGTCTTCTTCACGGCCGTTAGTTTCTATAACCAAGGCAACACACACGTTTGATGTAGGAGAAGTCTTCTCCATTTCACACATCCAATATCGGAGCTTTTATAACTCTATGTTTATCCACTTTGGCAGTCTTACAACCCCAAGAAAACCTTTTCTCAGTGTTTGTATCAGGTTTCTTGGTATCTCACCGTCTAACCAATTTCATTCGTTTATCACATAAACCACCAGGTATATATATATATATATATATATATATATATATATATATATATATATATATCCATTCGCAGTGACATTCTATGCCAATACTAGTTCTTGAAACTTCATCGTTACACGGCATGCGGACATTCAATCTGACCTCCTACTAAGTCTAGCTAATACAATCATCCGATCCACCTTAAGTGACTCAACACCGTACTATCTTTCTAACGTACGACTAAAATAGGTCTCGACAACAAATCTCCACAACAGACTATCGGTCTATATCACAATGACCTAGACCTCACTCGTATCTAGTCACGCTCATTCTGACCAACACCATTTGCGTTTTCTCTCTGGAGTGACTCGGTCATACGACCAACATGAGACTCTCTCCATGTAGTCAAATTGAAACAAAATTACTTGCATAAGAATCCATAGTAGGGGTAAAATATTTTTCTCCTTCTGAAAGTTCGACCAAAATTTCCTTTAAAAGGTTAGATCAAAGCGACATTCCAAGTCGACTATGGTTTGGAAAGATTTTAAAGATAACAAAAAGAAAGAAGAAAGTCGTTTAACATGGTGGGAAAGAATTGTCTAGACACAATCTTGAAAATCACCATCATTCGTAAAACATCATTTGTGGGGTTGCATATAGATTTTAAAATGATTTAAAATTGGCAAAATTTATAAAATTACCTAATTTTTTTTTTGATAAGTGTTTAAAGTAATTCATGGGTCAAAATCATTGATTTGTAAAATGTCATCATGGTGGTTTAAAGTTAAAAACCATAGCAAGTATGATGAACACTGTAGGTTCCTATAATTTCACACAAACATGAACTAGAGAGAGAAAGTTAGAGAGAGAGAGATGGTTGGGAGAAAACTAGAGAAAAACACACTAAATTGTGTGTGTAAAATGATTCAACCAATACCCTCTCCATGTGTGGAGAGGGTTTAAATAATTCTTACACGCCCCATAAAACGGGCTATGGTGTGGGCTTACACTGGGTAAAGACCCAGCCCAACACCATAAATCATACGATTACTGTACCAACTACGAGCTATGCTAAATAAGAAATACATGGGGTGACCGAGTCTTTTTTTCTTAATCCTAACAATCTCCCCCTAAGGGAGGTCACCCCATAAAATACAATTTGAATCCTATCATTCGATGAGTTGATCTTTGACTCTAGCACGTAGTCTTTGATTCTTCAAGTGCTCTCTTTGTACAGCAAGTAGTGATCTTAGAGCATAGTTCCTTTGACTTGTGTGATCTTTGAGCTTTCTTTGAGATCATCAGCCACAGTAAATCTCTTAATTATCCTTGTTGTGAAGTATTGCATCCATGTGATGTTGTGACCTTCGGACCGGCATGCTCATAATTTTCTGGATCATGATAGAAAGCATCACAGTTACGAAAGTTGTGGTGTGTGTCTTTCAGCTATCAAGATATCTTTGATTATGAATATGAAGTGTGAGCATGGGGTTGTGAATTGACATGTCTCTAGCCAGCAGCTGCTACCGTCAGGATTCCTACAAGTCTACGTTAGTAATAAACAAACGAAAGTGTCTTTGTTCACTTTCGTTGAATAAGGTTGCAAGAACCACGGTTCCCCATTAATATGGTAGAATTCTGAAGAATCTCCTTGACATGGTTTCACAGCTGCGCTAGCCATTCTCAAATCGAAGCATCTTAAAGTAGACAAAGCACGGAATAAGTGAACCAGTGAATTAAAACCCACTGATTAAATGAGAAATTGATTTAAAAATCAGCCGCGTGTCACTCAAGAAAGAGTTTTTGTGACACATCAAAAGTTTTATAATATGAAATCAAATTTCATCAGAAACACTTTTGTTTTGAAAGATATACACAGTCAATGTGCTCGAAAATCAGTTGTTGAGCACATCGAAAGGTTTTTCAAAAAAAAAATACTCGTCAATTCATATATTGGAACAAGTTTGATTCATAAGGAATCGTACCATCATTTCTTTCCAGTTATCACAAGCTTGATCCTTAAGAGTATCTCATATGTCACCTACCAAGAGCTTGTTTGATGTTAGCTCTAGAAGGATTTCCATCTTCATTGTGAGTACTTTAGTATCACTCGAATGTTCTGGTAATACCACGAGGATAATGCGTAGGACTCTTTAGATATTACTTGTTTTCAAAGTGTGTGAAAAACAAATGTAAGTTGAATTAGTGTCCTAGTGAGATATGTGGATGATCTCATGGCTCTAGACTCAATAGTGCATCTTTGGTTTTTAGTAGTCGGAAGCTGGAGCAGACTGCCACCTTTTTAATATCATCTAACTCGGAGTGAGAGAGACGATAGAAATGTATTGATCTCCGTGAGAAATGAAACAAGGATCCTTTGAGGGATCTTGAGTGGCTAGGGAGGGTTGTGCAGCGTATCACTGGGTCCATGATACTTGTCTTCAATGTCAGCAATCGACCATGTGATTTTGACAGCATATGTATTGACCCGATTTCTGCCTAATGTTTATGGAGGGCTGCTTTCTTTTAACCCTTTATCTTAACATTTCTTTTTCATTCTTCAACCACTTTAGTGCTTACCGAGACTTCATTACTAGTACCTTGTTGGGTATGTTCCAGTACTAGCTCTATCTCAGTCCGCACTATTCCCTTATTCTCATATTACTCCTTTTGTAATCATACATAAGGACTTCTACATTAACTAGTGGATTGTCCTTGGGTAGATCCCTCCGGCTCTGGCGGGATCATGGGAACATGTACCTAACCATACCATCCTTATAACTCCGATAAAGTAAATGCAGGGTCGGTCTTTTGGTACTATTCTCTTCGCCATAAAACCATTTGAAAATCAATCAAGGTACGCGCGATGTAAACATCAAAGCATTAGTGCCTCGATTGTTTTGATTCATGAAACTACTCCCCCTCAACGTGTGCGTCGATATTCGAAATTGTTTGGCAAATGGAGGGAGGAGTACCTGCTTGAGTCTTAATACATCACATTTTTATTAGATTTAATATTTAAATCACATTCTCTCCCCTAATCAAAAATTTCAAACCCTTTGAGATTTAGGATCTTAATTGATTTAAATATGTTAGAAATTTAAGAGAAAATATGATCTGATTAAATATAAGCCGATATTGGAACCTATATATGCTCCCCCTCAATTAATAAGGGATTCTGTTAGTGTCAGTTATGATGAGTTTATAAATGATTTGGAGTTTAACGAGAAACTCATGAAAAATTCATTAAACTGACACATAACACTGATTACCACACTACTTATTGATGTACAAGATTATGATATGAAAAACAGGATCTAACAGGTTTAAATTAAGTATGAGTTAGTCATACTATCCTCTGTAATAGTCTTTTTTCCGTCTCTGTTTTCCTTGCACCAACCAGCACTTCTAAACTCCTTTTGAAATGTCTTTCCAGCAAGAGGTTGAATAGATTTGAACATGAGCTTGTGTGGTTGGTGGTGTGGGTGTTGATGCTGTCTTTTCAGTAACCATTAATATAACTGGGTCAATGAGTAGAGTTCGTTAGACAGCTAGGTCCTCTTGATGAATGGGAACATCCACCATTGATTGAATCTCGAGTTCAGCAGATGACAGAGGTACATTGGTTTGTACATATCCAACTTGTTTCTCTGCATCTACTGCTTCAGTTTTGTATTCTCAGCTTTGTTTTCCTCATCATTGGAGACATCATGAACTTCCTTAATATATTAAGAAAGTAAGTTGCTTGACTTGAACCTTTGGAAAGTTGTTGAATTTTCACTTAAACCTTTGGAAACCTCTGGATTGTCCTTTGGCTCATCGAGAACCTCTGGAGTAATACCAGATCCTTCACTTGAACCTTTGGAAAGTTGTTGAATTTTATAGTCAAGCAAGCTTCATCTTCATTTAGAAGCTTCCACAGCTTCCCCACGAATCAGCAATCCTTTCTTAAGTAGATTCACGGCTTTCTTGCATGCCACATTGAGAAGACTTGATGTGTAAAGCCCAAATATCTGAAGTACACAATTAATGAGAAACCGTAACACCAAAGTCAATTAAGACCCGGATGTATGAATCTCTCCTTATATGATAGAGATGATATAGATTGAAATATTAAAGTCAACTAAGTCCCGGATGTCATAATTATACCCTCTAAATAGCTGAAATGATAACACTTAAGGCAACTAAGTCCCGAATGTACACATTTCTTTTGCAAGATACTGACTATCTAAAGGAATCACCATACTTATCAAACCTATGTGTACCACTTTTGTCAACAGATTCTACTCCTTCGAAAATAAGCTTAGTGATTGACTGATTGGGGAAATACTAAATGAATCAGAAACATATCATCAACTTCAAGGCTTCTAAAACTACGTAATTATTTCCAAACAATCCTAAGCCTTTTTAAACTATGAGGTGTTGGCAATCTTGGTCGTCTGTAGTTTTAAGCCTAAGCCACTAATCATGAAATTATATTTAAGCCCATTAAGTTATTAACTTATGACAACTGAAGCCCTTGGAGTTAAAATAAATTAATTCCCCCTCAAATTATTATCCATTAAGTTAAAATTGTTTCCATATAATTACCATGACTTGTTGAAGATAATTCAAAAACACTGTCTTCCCCTCGAACAAAGACCCATATACTATTTAAAGATCTATTGTATTTGTTCGAGTGGTCGAGATTTCTTGAAACTCTGTTTGTAATGTCGAAAACTGATTCTGATTTGATTAGAACACTTTTTCAAATGGTTAACCCGAACATGATTTATAATCAATATATTTGAGACAACTCGTTCGGGTTATAAAACTTGTACCCATGGCAACCTAGGTCCTTCTAGTTGCAAGTTAAAAGGCGTAAGTTCCTAATTACCATATGTTGCATTCTAAACCTTAAAGGATGACACAAGTAACATCTAAAGCTTAAGTGCATTAAAATACATTAACTCCCCTTTTACATCATGATCCGTTACTGTCAAACCTTTTTTGTTTACTCCATGATTGAAAGATCATTTTGAAAGAATTATTAGCACATTTCTCCCCCTCAAATAATGTCCCGTTTTCTATTTAAAGAGTTGTAGACATTGTTTGAGTGATAGAAAATTCTTTTAAAATCTTTTATGATGAGAAACTGAGATGACTGATTTGGTTTTTGAACGACAACACCTTTTTCAACACGTGTAATACAAATAATTTTTAGAAGAATCATAGACGAAAAATCATTTGGTTAAAAAGAAGACTTCTCTTCTTGATCAAGAAATAATGCACTGAAGCGTACATTAAATCGGAGTTGTATGGATATAAAGTAATCCATGCCTAGGAGAACTTAATCACCCGTTGTTAGGAACAGCCATCTTTTTGGCGACGTGCTTTCCTCATTTTGAAAACCGGGTTGCATATCAGTAGTAATAGCAAGCCATTTTTGACATGTTTTAAAAAACATTTGAAACTTCTGTTCGAACTTTATTTACAACACCGTGTCATTATTGAATGAAATTTCTAAAGCAGTATATATTATCGATGCCAGAAGACATGTCATGAAAAACATATTTTTGGTATTTTCTTATTTTATATTTTTGTATTTTTTTTTGAAAAGTTTAATAAAAATGAAAATCTTTTTGTGTTTTTCTGGTTTTATATATTTACATAGGATACATAAAGAGATACCACCATAACTCTTCTGTTTCGTATGCCAGCTTTTTCAGCATTTCCGGAGACATGCTTTGCATTCTAACCTTTTACATGAGAAATTCAAGTTTTTCTCGTCCTAACAGCTTGGAGAAGATATCTGCCAGCTAAAATTCTATGCCGACGAAGTAAAGTTCACCCACTCTATTTGCCATTTGCTCCTTGATTTGCCTTGTTTTTTAGAACACCTCCCAGTTCATCTTATTTCACCTTAAAAATCCACTTCAAGGTATTAATCATCACTTGATCTGGATGAGGTACTAGCTCCCAAATTACCAAATGTTCGAACTCATGGAGCTCTTCATAGCATCAATCCTACATGATTCGGTTAATGCATCTTTATAACTTTTGTGTTCAATTGAAGAGAGGAGAGCATCATAGTAGCAGAACAGAGCTTCGGTTTGTAGTTGGAGTATTATGGATACCGGTCTGGAAGGATCACCAATAATCTTGTCAAGCGGATGATCCGTGGTCCATTTTTCAATGTGCTCTTGTGGTTGATTTACTGAATGCACGTTGGTTGGGATAACAATTCAGGAAGAGGATTCTTCAGAATCAGATTTTGGAATTGGAAGACCAAATTACAGATCATTATCCATGTGTGCAACTTCAATGCCATGATCATCTTCTTCAACACTAGTAGGAATAACATGAGATTGTTCTTCTTAAGTGGTTTGTGAGGTACTTGTAGAAGGTGTATCTTGATCAATTCTCGTTGATGAAGGTGTACCAGTTAAAACAATAGGTTCTTGAATAACAGCTACAAGAACAGGTTGAACAACACTTGGTGAAGGATTAAAGTAGTCATCAAACATAGGGCAAAATAACGAATACCAGTCATTCTTTGTAGGTGGAAGATTAGGTGTTAGAGAAGGAGGTTGTGGTATGAGTCCTGAACTGATTGTTCTAGGAGTCAAAAGATGAGGACCGGGTCCTAAACTGATGTGTGCAGGATCCGTATGACCATTTTTCAAACATCAAACAACATGTAGTTAATTCACACTTCTGCCCCTCAAAAATTGCATATGAGGTTGCCATTTTTGATTGAACAAGTGAATAACAATACAAGCTAATATCATAGGGGATTGAACCTTAGCATGAGAATTTACCTCTTTCAGGAATTTTGTTATACAATTATCATGATTTGCATTAAAGACACATTTATGACACGTTGAGCAAACAAAGTGTTTGGAGTCTGAAAAAGAACTAGAATTCCTAGAGTGATCTACTAGCGACACAAACCAATTGACATTCACCACTACTCTATAATACAGGGCAAAAACTCCAAGATATATGAATGTTACACCTAGATTGTTTGCCACCATTATAGTGTTTGGTAGACTAGTATTAAGCAGCACACTAGGTTTTTGAATTCCTATTTCTTTCTTTTTTCTTTTTTACTCTATCTTCCTCTACATAAGATTATGAGCCATATCATTTTGAAACCATAAAAAGGGTATCTTCTTGACTAATCCTAAATGCCGAGGTGCAATCACGTTAGAGGTTTTTGCAAGCATATATTTCTCGAACTTAAAGCAAAATAATGAGGAGTGACAGATTTGACAAAACGTTATTCACATCAACTTGGGAGTGTAAACCGTGATTTTGAAAAGTTAGGTCTTTCATATTAAAACGCTTTAGGTGTCCTAACAACCTGATTGGTTTCATCTGGGTGGTTGAAAAACGGTTTTTTCCCCAGATTGATGGTTTGCAAACTTAGTTACCCAATGATTATTTCTTTAAACTTTCTTAATTTCGTTTTTCAATGCTCAATCGCAAAACCTTTTCCTGAATCTGAGCTTTAAATCACATTTTCCAAAACGACCTTACTATCTACTTAGCAATCAGTGCGTCATTAAGATCTTTCCAACTGAATTCGTTGTCCTTTGATAGAATCATAAAGTTCTATTGAAAGTCTGTTATAAATCTATAATTTAATCCTTATTTAACTTCTCATATTCTCTGCAAAGTATTTAGCACACACATTTTAGTTCAATTTTATTGTTCCAAAACATGCAATTATCATGTTTAACCTTGGCATTCATTACTTTCTCTCCATCACACTTTTAATTTTGATTCTTCAAGTTGCAAATTTAGTTGGTTTTGGCCTGTAGCTGAGCAATTCAAATCATTATCTCAAAAAATTCACACACTTAGGAGCGTCTGGATTTTACATGGTTTGTTACTTTGAAAACTTCTTCCCCTTTGTTCATTGATATTTCAAGTGAATTGCAATGTTTTTTTCAAGTGTGTAGAAATCTGTTTGAAAGTTCATTAAAACTTCTTTTCAACCCATATCATATGTTTTTAGAAACCAGCCTTAAGCAAAGAATTTTTTTGCTTGATATAGTTCAGCATCCTGGTCAATCTCTCCTCCCCTATGACACATATTTGTTGAATCCGAGGTGGTATTGCTATCAACCTTTTCCAACAGATATGTGTCATAATTTGGTTCAGATTGCTCAGTATGCTGTTGTTCATTAGCAAGGACATTATGTTGAGCAGTCAATTGTACCTCAGCAAATGGCACTTGGTCATTTACTGGTCTGATATCTGCATCCACAGCATGTGTGATAAAAGTCCCTGAACTGCTGCTTGTATCGTGCTTATCTGACTTTGTCCCGCTGCTTTCTGTAATAACTGACCCAGCATCCAATGCTTTAACGTCCGTGGTTAAATTAGCCTCCACTGTTGTACTCTCAGTGACCAAACTCTCGTGTTGTTGTAGCTGAGTTTCATTTACTGATTTACTGAGTGCATTGTTGTTTTCTGACTCTATCCCACTGCTTTTCGAGACAATCAACCTGTCATCCACTGCTTGAACCGGATTGATCTGAACATCTTGTGACAGTAGCTGTAATCTACCGTATGTAATTACAGCTTTATGAATGACCGCTTCAAGTGTATCCAGGTTCTCAAGTAAATCACGTCTGTAAGTATCAGGTTCGCAGAACGTGTATTCTTTGAAATCTTTTTGCTGACATTGATTTAGATGTTCCGACGAATTTACCCTTTTTGAGGCAAAAAATTCCTTGAATTGTGTTCGGAGTGCTTCAAGGCAAGTCCTATGGGAAAAAAATATTAAAACCCCCCAAAAAAAAAAGATTATCCTCTTTTCAAGTTAGCCTTACCTGAATCTAGAATTATGTAACATCTTCACATCTGAAAGTCTGAGTGCTCTTCACCGAAGAGAATAGTGAAATGGGTTTAAAATAGCACAACACATGCGACGGACGAATTGAGATAGAGATCAAGAAGATGTGACCTCGAGCTGTCAAACATGCAATAGCAGGTGGGAGTGACTTTGTTTTGGCGAGCCGTTTGCGTCAGTTGCAGCACTCCTCTCTTTTGGAATTTGAATTTTAAGATTTCCCATGAATTCGATGTGTGGAAATTAATTAAGGATCTTAAGTAGATTAAATGATTGATGATAGATGGTATGTGATCAAAGTAACGTTTCACGGATTTTACAAAACTAGACTTAAACCGATAAAAGAATCATCTTTTACGGAATTTTACTAAATCAAGAAGAAACCGTGAAATATTGATTGATTGTTGAAGGTGAAATCGTTGTCGTATTTGAAGAACTTGAACTTTCGTTAACGATTTGATGAATGGCAAATTGTCTTGAAATCCAGGGGCTGGTTTTGCCAAATTCGAATTGTATAATTTACTAACAAACACAATAGACACTTTTCACTCCTTTAACCTTGTTTTCCTAACGTCCGGGCTGGGGCCAATCTCTTTAAATAGCAAATAAAGTATTAATAAAACAACGAATTTCCCTCCCTATGGCGTCATCTCTATCGTTACACAAAACAGAAATATGTCATTTTATAGTATAATTCTATGATCGCCCTAGGAATGTCAATGTTATCGTCGATGTAAAATAAATAAACCACGTTGATCTTGTGGACGCGTACGGTGATCGTCGGTGAAAAGCAAGTATACCACGTTGATCAAAACGAGTTCATGATCACAATGGTATAAGTTAGAAGTCCCGTGGATAACCGAAGTCGAAACCCGAAAAACCCGAAACAACTCGAAATAAGCACGAATGAGTTAGATAAACCGCAAGATTTTGTTCCCCGGTTAACACACATCGCAAGACACAAAACGCAATCCTTTTCTCGGACAAAACGCAACGTTGCCCTTTGAGACAAACCGCAAGACGTAGAGATTTGGGCAGAGTAACCTTTATATTTGGCTAGAATAATAAAGTCTTCACTTGTACCTGTATACAAATCTCAATAGAAAAACGCAACACTTTATCTAAGCAAAACACAATATTTCTTTGAGCAAAACGCAAGAATCTTGGGCAAACCTCAACCCTTTTTGAGCAAAACGCAACGAGTGTGGACAAATCGCAATCAGGCAAAAAGCAACACTTTGTAGTCAAATCGCACCAAGTTTTGAAAAAAAAACGCAATGGTTTTTCACAAAACGCAATAGTACAAGTGTCACTGTCACAAGTCGTTTTCACGTGGTACTCTTTCTTGTCTTGCCCACTAAACGCAACGAGCAATAACCACAAGTCTTAGCCACGTTTTTGACAAAACGCAACGAAGAAACAATCTTCAATCTTGCGTCTAATCAACCAAATTCGATGAAGAACACTACTAAACGACACTAGACCTTGTTCTAACCTTGAATAAGCTAAATATAACAAGAGAAAAATTTAGACTTACAAGCCCACGTTCAAACTGTTTGGAAAAAAACTTTATAAAGCTCGAAAAGTAAGCTTGAAAGATAAAAGCTTTTTGACTCGAAAAAATAAGCTAACTACGTTTGAACTGATAAGAGAAAAAAAAAGAAGAAAAAAAGAAGAAGAAAAAATGATTAACAAGCAGACTCGCGCATAACAAATCTTGAATAAAAACTATGACTATATCAAACCATCATTAAACTGTTACCAATCTTGAAAAACAAAAACAGTTGTAATGATATTTTGCAACTTTTGTGGCCCAATGAACGAAATAGCCCAATCTTTTAACAAGTATGTAAGAACAGTTTTTATTAACACAAAATATGACTAGTAAAAAAAACTAATGATGCACTGTTTGGTTTGAAAATGAGACGACAGTAGAAAAGCCGAGACTAGATGAACTATATGCTACAAAGAAAAGAAAAAGAAAAACCACACATCACTTAATCCACCCCTTGCTCTTGATACCAATTGTAGGATCCCAAAATTCACACAAGTATGGATTAGAGAGAGAAAGTTAGAGAGAGAGATGGTTGGGAGAGAACTAGAGAAACACACTAAAGAGTGTGTGTAAAATGATTCAACCAACACCCTCTCCATATGTGGAGAGGGTTTAAATATATCTTACAAAATGCCTATGAAACGGGCTATGGTGTGGGCTTACAGTGGGTAAAGACCCGACCCAACACCATAAATTATACTATTACTAACAAAACTACAAGCTATGCTAAACGTGAAAATACATGGGGTGACCGAGTCTTTTTCTTAAACCTAACAGATTGGGACGCCTCTTTATGTAAGTGAAGAATTGTGAATGAGTGGGCTTATGTGTATCCGACATAGCGTGCGTTCGTCCGTACGAATCATTCTTTGGGCTATGAACTCCTTTCGACTCATAATTTGTTATATGGATTTTTTCGAATTTGTATTGACCGCGGCGAACTGGATAAGCTAATAGTAATGAACCCTTAATCGCTTCCAAGAATTGACGACTTGTTAAATTCCTCATTTCGAATGGCTTCTTCTTCGAGTCATGTATTTTATCTTTCCTTTTAAGGATTCTCGTGACATTCAATCCGTTCGCTTATACACGTTGCATATATTTGATGTTTTGACTTTTTCTCATTTAGTATCCGTTGGAAACCTCGACGATGACTTGTCTATATCCTCATCTCTTCACAATTTAACCGAAGACGATTCAGACGAATTGAGCGCCGGGACGTCGCTCCCTAAAGGGGTAGATACTTTAACAACCCGAATTTAAGATCAATGTTTAGACCGATCCCTATTTGTATTTTCTAATTTTTGTAGAAATCATTTTTATTCTTTTTGCTCGACTTGATAAAAATCATAAATTTTAATTATTTGCGCCGTGATTTAGATATTTATCCGCTTTAGTGTTTGAGAAATCGACAACTCCATATTTTAGCTTCGAAAGCTTATTTATCTTTTATTTTAATACTTTTCGACTTTTATCCGCGTTTGGCCGAAACCGCATCAAAATAGTATTTTTACAATTTTTAATATTTTAATTAAATGTTTTAAAACAAATATTGTGGTGTAAAAATAAAAACAAAATTTTTTTTAAGACAACATGTAAACCAAACACCCCTTTTCTTTTAATTAGCTCCTACAAAACTAAAATCCAAACACCCCCTTATATTTATTTACCTCTTTCACCAAAAACCAAACACACACACACATTTGATAAAAACATCTCCCTCCTCCTCCACCTCCCATGGCTGCCAATTTCACCATATCCACCACCATCATTTTATAAAATGATTGAACATATTTTTAGCATCATAACATCATCTTAGAACCACTTGCAAAGTTTGGTTAATTTTCATGAAGATTTAAATGTGTTTTTGGGGACTTTTCTTGAAGTTTTTGATTGGGGTTTTATATTATCAAGTGGGAAACATTATTTTGGGTTTTTAGAAGAAAAGTATTGAAAGATTTTGGGTTCTTCTTGGTCCGAAAATCAGCCACCAAGTCAAGTGGTTGTTTGTGTTGATTCACTAATTTTAATCCTAATCTTGTAAGTTTAATCTTTAATTCTTGATTTCTTTTGATTTTTGGCCATGCATTTTAGCCATGGTTCCTGGAAATAATTATATTTTTGATGTATGAGATATGTGGAAGAGATGTATATGGCATTGCATGTGATTGGATAGTTTTATAATTGATGTTTGGATGGATTTCTAGGTAGTTTTATGGACTGTTTTTAGATCAGTAGCAAAACGTGGCTTTTCCTAATACTTTTTGGCCTAGAGCCTGTGAATAAATTACATGGTTGGATAGATATAGTTATAAGGTTCATGTGGCTAATTGGATGGTTTATCAACTCCTCCGGATGAGGGAGTTATGGCCGTTTTACGATTGCTAGTCAAATCTGGAACATCGTTTGGAAAACGAGTTAAACTCCAAGTTAATGCTCTAAAATGTAGGATAGGAAAACTAATCTCAGTAGTATACATCTTAATCTAACTTCTCCAAGTGGATTCACTTTAATAGCTATTACGGTTTGGAAAATACAACAAAATTAGTGTTTGGTAGGAAAATTTGGGACTGCTGCAGACCAGCAGTATAAATGGGTTAATTGCAGCAAACTTTTGGCCTAATAAGGTCTGGATTATTTGATGGGGTTGTAGAAATAAGTTCAAGGTACATGTGTCGAATTGGATAGAGCCATATCTCCTCCGGATGAGTGAGATATGACCGATTTACGAAAACTAGTCAGTTCTGAACTACTGTTTGAAAAAGGGATTTAACTCCAGATTTTTGCACTAAAGTGCTGGGTTTTTAAAACATGGTTAAACACTAGACATCATAAGCTTTCATCTCTCTTTGGATTCAACTTGATTGCTATTATAGAATAGGATTTATGGCCAAAACCGTAAGTGTTAGGAATTCAGCGAACTTTCTGTTTTGAGTTATGATTAGTAAAAACTCATTTCCCGTGGATTGGTAAATGGTTTGATTAAAAGGCCTAATGTTCTGGAAACTAGACTTAAGTATCTTTCCAGGGGTGAAAGCCCCATCTTTGTATCTTTTATAGGTTAAGAGATATGGTCTTGTAAAGTTGACTAAAATTCAGCAACATAGTTTTACGCCTTTTCTTGACAAATAAAAGTGCGGCCACATAGTAATAAGATAAGAATCGCTAAGCGAGACTTAATAGACACTTAATGTAGTATAAGTGCAGGTGGTATACCAATTTTGGGATAAAAATACTTCGGTTAAGTAATAATGCAATGCCGTGCATATCTTGAAGACATATCTCATAATCATGTGTTTATTTTTACGTATTGGTTTCTTTATCATACTAAGTCGCGTCACGCCTTTTTAGGTGGTGCTTAGGCGTACTTTTCTCTCATCCAAAGATTCATCTACTTCTGATCTCCTTGCTAATACGGTGAGTTCATAGCCCCACCTTTTCTCTTTTAATGGTTTTCATAAACTGTTTTCGGGGTGAGAATACATGCTCGTTTTACCAAGTAAACTTATTGATTTTTACTACTTAAGCGTTACATGACTATCTTTACAAAAGTTTTTACTTGCTTACGACATGACTTCTAAAAACATGTGTGATACATGGCTGTTTCTTATGAACTGATTAAAGCTTGATTTGTTTACTACATCATTTGAGATCATTAAATTCCTACATATGAAAACCGTGAGTTTTGAACACATTACTTGTTTTACTTTGGACACAAGTGCTTTCCAAATTGTATGCTATCCAGATTATTGCCTGAATATTATTGCCTAAGTCCTTTCTCTGCTACTTAAGTCCCCTGTTTATCATGAACCGTCAGTTGCTATTGTAGTGAGCGCGAATGTTGTGGATAGATCTATCGGGACTGACAATCCCCGTCTACTTTTCCGGACTTTATGGTTTTTAGATAACCATGTGACGCATTTAACATTTGAGGTATCCTTGGGGTTATAGCAGTATACCCTACTTTTATTGGGGCAAAAATCTTGTTAAGGTGTCGGTGTCATGAGCTTAGTGCAATAATATATACTTAGACTTGGTGAATTTGTTTCTCTTGTCTACATTACTTGTTTTGGACTTCGGAATACGTACTTAGTCCACCATTACCTAAGTCTTGTGGTCCACTATTAAACATTACTTGATTTATTGAATCACTAATTGAATTTCGAAAATAGTTCTTTGAAATGTTGTAACGCTACTTTTCTTTGAGAAATATTACTTGAATTATTTCAACACTGCTTTTACTTAAACCTATGAATTCACCAACATTATTGTTGACGTTTTTGCATGTATTTTCTCAGGTTATTATATTGCTAGCTGTGCATTGGGAGCATTCGAGTCGCGTGGATATCAAAACTTTAAGGACTTGGTTTTCTTCACATTCGATGATTGTTTTCTTTAAATATACAAATGAGTCATGTTTGAACTCTTGTAATTTTTGTTAAAAGCAAATTATTGGGACCTGAATTTACTCTGAAACTTTTAATCGAATGTGACATTTTATTAAACGTCTCTTTTGAGGTCGTTTTCTGTAACTTGTACTTTATACTATGAAGTAGCACCCCAAAGTGGTATTCCGCTGCGTTGTTGTGATTTTGGGGGTGTTACTTTCTTGAGCGTATCTTTAATAATTCTTGATAAAATATGGTATAGTTAATAGTTTCTTAAATGGATAATTACATGAAAATGTATCTAACTTGTTACTTTTTTTTGCATCCCATATAGCAAATTAATAAATAATGAATATATAATGCTTGGTTATTATTTTGCTCTCATACGTCTATCTTATGACGTCATATTATTTTCTTTATATCGGTCGGTTATATATACGCTGACTATTCCGATTTATCGCATACTTCCTGTTTTCTTATTTTCTCCCTCAAACGTCAATACTAGTATTATATATGGATACTTGTAGATATATTTGTGATATCACGAATACAAGCTTAGGAAGTGGGTTGGGCAAATTGTAGAGTGAGAAAATGATAAGATCTAGTGATATGAAACACCATTTGAGATGTTGGTAAAGATAAATCGAAGACAACCTACCCCTTCCCATGTCATGAAAGGGTTATTTATACAATGTTATGTTGCCCTAAGTGGGCCATGGAGTGTGGCTAACAATGGGGTAAATACCCGACCCAACACCATAGACACTCGTACATGTAACTAAACGATTAAATTTTAAAGACTACTACTAACCAATGTCTATATATAACACTGGAGACCAAGTCCCTTTTACATGGATTTTCATACTCCTAGACAATCTCTCCCCTAAGGGAGAGGTCACCCCAGCAAAATAAAATTGAATCCAAGCATTATATATGAATTAATCTTTGATACTGCTATGTAGTCTTTTGATTCTTCAACATATTGTCTTTGCAACAAGTAGTGATCTTTGAGCTTGTATCCTTGGACTAAGTGATCTTGCGATTTTCTTAGAAATCAACAACTACTTTAAATCTACTTTTAATCATTCCTCGTTGTGGAATATGCCTTCATGTGGAAATGTTAGGACTTTCGAACACCCGCCAAAATCACCCTCTCTGGATCATAGAAGAGTACTACATAGATTTGCGAGCTGTGTTGTAGGTCTTTCAGATTGTCATGATGTCTTTAATTAGAAAACATAAAGTGATGTGAGCATGGGTGTGTGAATTGACACCACTGAACTAGACATCTGCATCTCGCATCTTTATGTAATCCTGAAATAAAAAACCGTATAACAATAAGCTTGGTGACAAATATGCTTTGTGTCATTCGAAACACGTGGGAATTTGGTTGTGCAATAACCTCCCGATTCCTTGAGACCGTTTTTACATTACAAATACTATACCATGTGATCAGTAGATTTCCATTATAAAAACCATCCTGGACACATTGGTTCCCAGCTCAAAGTTTCGATTCATCTAACCAGATGCATTAAGTTCACTTTACTTTGCAAGAATCACTTTACCAGACACCTCAAAGCAAATGCTACCTCACTAATATTATACCAACTAAGAAAGAACGGTAAGATGAATCATGGAGATACAATCTCATTGGATTAAAGAAAAAACTTTTAAGTGAGTTTTCGTAACCCATCGAGAGTTTTAACTTTTATCAAAAACTCATCCACCCGTCAATTTCATAATCTGGACCGAATGAATGCTAATGTCACAAGTTTGAACCAATAAGATCTCACAAGTCACCAACCAAGAGCATTAGATGTTGCTCTAGCAGATTTCCACTTCACTATAATACATACGTCCACTTGTGATGTTCAGGCAATAACAACAAGGATAAAGCGTAGGACTTCTTAAGAAAATCCCTGTTTTTCCACAGCGTGTGAAAGACAAGTATATTGGAATTGAGATGTCCTAACGAGATATATTGATGATCTCATGCTCTATAACTCAATAGTGCATTTTGGTATTTTGGTAGTTAGGAGTGCTGGAGCTGACTGCCAAACCCTTTTTAATAACTTCTAAGCTCATAGTGAGAGAGACGAGAGAAATGTATTAATCTCTGTGAAAGTGAATACAAGAATCCATTTAGGTATCTTGAGTGGCTAGGGGAGGGTTATGCAATCGTAGTCACTGGACCTATGATAACTTGTCTTCAATGTCAGCAATCAACCAATGTATATTCCTACAACATATGTAGTGCCCCGTTTTCTTCTGCTGCCATAAAGTATAAGAAGGCTGCTCATTTCAACCCATAATCTTAACATCTTCTTTTTCATTCTTCCAAACCCCATTCAGTGCATACCGAGACTGCCATTACTAGTACCCCATGTTTGGTAACTTCCATGTACTATCTTCCAACACAGTCTTTACATTCCCTTATCTCACATTACCCTTTTATAATTATACCAAAGGGCTTCTTAACACTGAACTAGTTTGTCCCTGGGTAGATCCCTCCGGTTCTGGCGGGATCGTGGGAGCGAGTACCTAACCTTACCATCCTTATAACTCCTGATAAGTTGATTACAGGGTCGGTCTTAGGTATTTCCACGATAGCCATCATATACCATTCGCTCCCCCTTAATATGTGCATCGATATTCGAAAAGGTTTAGCACATATGGAGGAGCCTACACTTGAGTTTAAAAGATCACATTTTATATCAGATTTTCATAATTAAATCACATTTTCTCCCCCGAGCAAAAATTTCAAATCCGTTGAGATTTTGGGTCTCAATTGATTTAAGTTAGGAAAATTTGGGAGAAAGTGTGTCAGGTTTATATAATCCGAATATGAAACATATAGTTACTTAATATACAAGCCTAAGTTACAGTTTTAGTCACTACATAATAATGTACTTATTACAACAACATATAAGATATACTACCCCTCATTCGGTTCTCTTCAGTAACCGGTAGTCGCCTTCTCGAATCCGTCCACCAACAAAGCTCTCCAGATTCCGGAAGATACGTCGTGTCTTTAGCCGTTTCTGGATAGCGAACATGAACTCCTTGCTTCTGACAACGTCTTTCTTCGTCCAAAATCTTGTATTCATCCCTGGATTTGTCCTGTTGACTCTGAACTCTTTGACTCGGTAGTCCAACGCTTCATCGATCTGTTGTAGAGTACCATCACTGAACTTGTGGATCTCATTGAACCTCATAATCATCTGCACCCCGTATCTGTCTCTGAATGTAACTGCCCTTGGAGAGTCTATGACTGTGTAGTCATGCTTGAACTCAAATCCGGTGGCATCCCATCGAGGTTTGGTGAGATTTAACTGCGTCTGGTAACTCTCAATCCCCAGCTGAAAGTCTTCTACGCGTTGTCGGATAACCAAGTTTCTTGTCCAGAGGTTGACCACAGTAGTGAGAACCTTTTTGTCATCGGGAGAAAGATGGTTCAAGTGACCTTGAAGATTTAACAAGTACAGATCTTCAAAGTCACTAGGGTACATATATTTGAAATCCCTTTCCGCGATGACATATTCTTTGAGATCAGCTCGACGAAGGATGATCTTCTTCATGTAATTGTACCCATACATTGAGAAGACTTCGATTCGGACGACACTTAAGATACGCATGTGAGTTCGGACGGCTCTGCGGTCTCCTTCAGAAGAGAATCTGTCAATATAGAATCATTGTCTTTGAAACCATCAGTGAGAGATTCCATACATCGCAGCGATGTCATACTTGCACTCCTCTTCAATCTAGAACTGATCAGGTACCAGTTGCTCTAAGCCGACATCTGGATAGAAAGTCGCTTTCATCTTTGAGATAGACAAGGCTGGTCTGCCAATCTTGCGACCATATCGAAGATACTCCAGATCTTTGTTGAAGAAGAAGTCAGCTTGGATGGTAATATGACCTAGTTCACCACCAAGTAGAAGTGGCTTGCTAACAGTGTAATTTAGAATTGCATCATCCACTTTATCGGTGATAAGCTTGTGACATTCTTCCATCTGGAACTGGAGATGAATTACATCGGGATGAAAGACTTTGACAATTTCATATGCAGGGCCTTCCAGGTCTTTAAATATCAAAACAGTGTTACAATAAGTTAAAGGGAGTGTCTACTTGACGGCATGATTCTTCAAAATCATAAGAAGTAACAAAAAGAGTAATGAGACGTTAGTCAATCGCGTTCAAATGTATTGTGCAAAAGACGAACACGATATGAGGTGACATGATTAAAGGCAATCGCATCAATTGGAATATTATCACAAACAATGAATTACAAACACAACATACGCGATTTAAAACTCGGGTCGAACAATAAAATAACTAGTGGATTGCAAAGTACACCGAATGTCAGTATTATCAAAAAGGAAATTTTAAATAAAGTAACGTTAATGTTCGGGAGGATCACCGCATTGTCATAAATATCACAAGAAAAAGGCATAACTATTAGATCTTACATAGTACTATACATATGTAGGTTATTTATCATTTCATAAACGCGCTCTCTGCCTTTTTACAATATGCTTAATGGACCTATATTTCAAAAATCGTAATAGGTATAAATGAACTGTTTTCGCCTTAAAAAAGATGTTAGACTCTAGTTTACTGAGATTACAAGATAAATACTTAAAGTGTTAAGATCCTAAGTGAAGTTATCATTTTATCATCATGTGCCAAATCTGATTATTTAAAACGTTTTCTTGTTATATCGTTTTTAGCATAATTCCCATTTTATAACTCTGTTTGACCCAAAACGAAATCCCAATTTTAAGTTTATCTAAATCCTACAGGTTTTAATTGGAGAATGGGGATTTTGAAAATCTGGGCACAATTTATGATTAGTTTAGCCGTTTTAGTCGTAACTCATTCATTCGGAATGGTTACGACTCTATCCAAAGCCCACATACACCTTGTATGTTGACCTACCCAACTATGTACTATGGTTACAGGCCTAACAGTAAAAAAAAAATTTATTCAACATCATATCAACTTTACCTAAAAATTTCCGAAAGTAGGCGAAAGCCGACGAAAATAGATCAAACACTTAAATGAATATTACTCTTTTATTTATGGCATGGTCGGTATCCCGGAAGATAAAAATAGAATTTGAAAATAAAATAGCTTACATATGTATGGGTATCCTGATATAGTACTCTCATTAACGTTCGAGGGAGAAAATAAGAAAACAGAAAGTACGCGATAATCGGGGTGGTCAATATATAACCGACCGATATAAGCCAAAAGTGTATGACGTCATAAGATAGACGTAAGAGGCTGAAATCATAATCAAGTATTATATACTTAATTATTAATGTAATAAACAATGAGATGTAAAAGGAGCATATAAGTTACTTGGAGCAATGCGCCGGATTCGGGACATGTATAAACGACAAGGTCATGCCGAAATTTCTAAAAATCCTTATACTTAGTAAATTTTCATTAAAGTTTATATTATTTTAGAAACCCGATAAAATGACAAAGTTATATAGTTTTTAAGATTTTTAAATTATGATTTTACAATAAATCGGTAAATAAACGAAAACTATACTTTTATAAACAAGATAACTAGTTTAGTTAAAACGCGTAACGAAATACTAAATTATAAAATATTATTTTATAATTCCCAACTATAACTTTTGTAAAGTCTTTAAAACGTCATTTATCTAACTCGTAACTTTAAAACGTGTGTTTACTTTTATGCAAGAACGTTTTATTTATTTAGTAAAGTGAATTTCGAAAACGTGTCGAATTATATTGTTACGATTATTTTTCTTACGTTTCTTAAATAATACGTGTAAAGTAATATATGTTGCGACTTATTCTTTTGTTTGTTTGTCTTTATTATATAATTCACCACATGAATTATATAATTGTTTCTTTTTCATATGTAATATATACGGAATATATTACATACTTTGAGTATTCTTTTCGGTGTATTTTATTTAACCACCCACCAAACTCATCCAACTTGAAACCTCAATCCTTTATCAACGTGTCGCGTTGACGTAACCAATTATCGGGGAACCCAAATTCATTATCCTAAGTAGTAGGATATAGCCGTTAAATTAAGCTGCATCTTCTTGGTCGAGCTGTTCCATTCTCCGTTGTGCTGTGATTATTATTTGCATTTCTGCTAGTTTCTCTGCAACATCAAGGTGAGTTCATAGCCCCACCTTTTCTCTTTTAATGGTTTTCATAAACTGTTTTCGGGGTGAGAATACATGCTCATTTTACCAAATTGATTTCTACTACTTAAGCGTTAAATGACTATTTTTACTAAAGCTTTTACTTGCTTACTACCTGAATTTTTAATACATGGTTGATTACTTATGAACTTACTAAGTTTGATTTGCTATGCATGTTTTTTTTTACCTTCGGACACAAGTGTTGTTTCAAACTGTATGCTATGCCTGATATTAATGCCTGATATTATTGCCTAAGTACCTTCTCTGCCACTTAAGTCCCCTGTTTATCATGAACCGTCAGTTGCTAGTGTAGTGAGCGCGAGTGTTGTGGATAGATCTATCGGGACTGACAATCCCCACCTTTCTTTGGGGTCACAAGTTGACTCATGGTGCATTGAACATTTGAGGTATTACTTTCTAGGATGTTTGGCAGAACATCCTACTTTTGTGGGGCATTCCAATCTATTGATTGAAGTACGTTAAGGTTTCGGTGTCATGAGCTTAGTGCAATAATATATACTTAGACTTGGTGAATTTGTTTCTCTTGTCTACATTACTTGTTTTGGACTTCGGAATACGTACTTAGTCCACTATTACTTAAGTCTTGTGGTCCACTTTTAAATACTACTTGATTTACTGAACCTCTACTTGAATTTCAGAAATAATACTTTGAAATGCTGTACGCCACTTTTCTTATGAAATATTTTTTTAAATTATTTCAATACTGCTTTTTACTTAAACCTATGAATTCACCAACATTATTGTTGACGTTTTTGCATGTATTTTCTCAGGTTATCATTATGCTAGCTGAGCACTGGGAGCATTTGGATGCGCGGATATCAAAACTTTAAAGGCTTGGTTTTTCTTCACATCCGATATTCATTTTTCTTTAAAATATACAAATGAGTCAAGTTTGAACTCTTGAAATTCTTATTAAAATTATTAGGACCTGAATTTACTTTGATTTATTTAAATCGAATGTGACATTTTATTAAACGTCTCTTTTGAGGTCGTTTTCTATAACTTGTGTGTATGAACTATGAAGTAGCACCCCAAAGTGGTATTCCGCTGCGTTGTGATTTTATGGGGGTGTTACAATAGTACTGCCAGTGAATTGGGTAGTACTGCTGGTGTAAAGGCAAAAGATAAAGGGAAAGCAATTATGCAAGAATCTGAGCCTCCACAGAAAGTCAAAAAGTGGGTTCAAGTGCAGATGAGTATGGATGAAGAGTTAGCTAAGAAAGTATTTAAGGAAGAACAAGCAAAAGCTATGGCAGAACAAGAAAAAGAAAGGATTAACTTTGAAGCAGCTCTTGAACTTCAAAAACAGTTGGATGAAAGGGAAGAAGTTGTTGCTGAACCTACTCAAGCTTAGCAAATTAACTGGAGTGATCCTGCAGTGTTAAGATACCATGCTTAGCTGAATAGACCATACTCTGTAGCTGAAGTTAGGAAGAACATGGTTATGTACTTGAAGAATCAGGGTGGACACAAGATAAATTATTTCAAGGGAATGAAGTATGAAGACATTAGACCTATATTTGAAAAAGTATGGGATCAAATTCAATCCTTTGCACCCATGGATTCTAAAAAAGAAAAAGATAGTGAAAAGAAAGGAAGCAGAAAGAAATCACTTGCAAGGAAAAGAGCAGGTGAAAAGCAAAGTGAAGAAAGTACAAAAAGGCAAAAGATAGAAGATGATGTAGAGAAGGAAGAACTTAAAGCCTATTTAGATCTGGTTCCAAGAGAAGAATTTGCTATGGAAATTGAATCTCTAGCTACTAAGTATCCAATAGTTGATTGGAAGACTCATGTCCTGACAGAAAACTTCATGTATTATCAAATCTTCAGGGCAGATGGAAGTTCCAAGAATTACAAGATCTTCAGTGAGATGCTTGATGATTTTGACAGACAGGATGTAT
>BQNB010083105.1:0-29130 GCA_026074375.1 Tanacetum coccineum
TTAGCAGTTTTTCTTCTAAGTCTCTGAGCAGCACTAATATGCATTAGCAGTAGTAACTTTACACTAGCAGTACTAACTGTGTACTAGCGGTAGTAAACACTTAGCATTTTTCTCTGAAGTTCTTGATCAGTACTAACACAACTGAGCAGCATTAACTCTGATATGAGCAGCAGTAATACTAGCAGCATTAAGAAGGCTTTTAATCCCAACACTATGTAACTGATGTGTCATTTAGTATAGGTAGTTTTGTTATCAAGTTTTACTAATTATATTTTGTCGACTTTACCTATTACCTAACACTAACGGGCAGTGTACCTGATCAGTTATAGGTTTGTTGGTAAGTAGGGTGTCAATCACTAAGTGTGAGCATTAATACTTAAATCTATTAGTATTTTAGTTATCTATGTTAGTCCTAATTAATTCTAATTAGACCTAAACTAACACAAAGGGGGGTTTTTAGCCTGAGAGACTGGCATGAGTTTTGGTTTAATCTAAACTAAATAAGAAAATTAACACACACAAGCAGATAAACAAACGATAAAGAAGCGGTCAAGCACTCATGTAAGGAAAATGTATTAGCCAGAGTAATCAAATAGAATGTAGGAATTGTTTATGTGTGCAATGATTGTATTACTTCGTTGGTGGTATATCATTCTAAAGCTAGGTGGTACTACTCCCTAAACTCAAGGTTTGTATTACAGTTAATCCTGTGACAATTAACCTAAACCCTCATAAAGCTCACACCGTTGATTATAATTTATCTAGGAGACAACATTGGTGAATATTGAAACCTAGCTCATCCGGGCTTTACCAACTTATGTTCAATCATTATCTATATGTTGGTAGTACACGGTCTGATTACTTCCCAAGGAAACATAACATTATTTGAAATCCTAGTCACCTCTTAGTCTACCTATTCACTTAACTAAGGGCAGAAACAGGGCGTAAATTTGTAGTCCTGTTAATCCAGAGTCACATAGATAAGTTGTATGTAGTATTTATCCCAGACTCTAGTCTACATATCTGTAATCCTAGATCCAGTTGAATGATAAATAAAACATAATCGAAACATAAACATATATGAAGTGATAAACATAATCAACATGCAATGAAAGAGTAAATAATCGATATAAACAATCCAAACATAAAATTATGATAAACGTGGCTAATACCTATAGGTATTAGCCCATAGTCATTGTAACAACACACAGTATCATAGACGAACGATTAAGATAAACAAAATGTTATGCTAACCGAACGCTTATAGCAGAGTATAGAGATTACAAGAGTTTTTCTATTGAATTGAGGCACTTGCAGGACGTTCTTGCTTCTAAAATTGTCTGTAGATCATACTTGGTGGTTAAGAGCTTCTAATCCATATTGAAAACTGAATTTTAGGTTTTCTATTTATAGGCTCTGAAAACATGTCGCTATGCCATATTGGAGGGATCCAATACGGCGTATTGGGGTAACTTGGCGTGGGCTCCATGATTATTTTATTCTAGAATATTCATTAACCACCAGTTAATACGGCATATGGGCTCTTATGGATACGGTGTATTGGCTGTAAAATGTGCTTCTTTAGAATGTTGATCAAAGTATCTTATACGGCGTATCTGCTGATGTGGATATGGCGTACTCTTCAAAGTCAGGCAATGGTATAACACCCTATGTTTTCAAGTCATTGACGACGTCAACAAATCCGCAATGTACTTTTTGTAATGTACGTGTTCACTTTAAATCATAAGCGATAGGTTAAATCGCGTACGCCAAAAATTAGCGTTCAATGTAAACGGGCATCAAACAATTAAATGTTTACATCAAGCAAGGGTTATATAATTATTTTGAGGATAATTATTAACTTTGTTCATTTTATTTTTATCGGATACGTTAAGTGTATACGTTTCGCGATAAATTGCGTTTAGGCACTCCCGGAACCACCAAAACTTTTCTACGCTTCAACAAATACCCACTTTTATACCCAATACATAAAATTTACTCAAATATATCATATATATCTCATTTATGCCGAAATTCTTGCATTGTACACAATGATATACCAAAAACTCTTCACTTGGTCAAAGTACTACACAGCTACTTATGCACACCATGCTATGTCTTTAGACACATAAAGGCCATACCAAGCCCAAATGACCATCCATTGAACATTGTCGTGGTCCTCTTGACTAGAAATACTTCTTATATACATGCGAAGTAACAAGGAAAGACCATACACACTGTACACTTAAGTAAAAATCAAACAAACCTCCTATTGGCACCCTATATGCTACGGCCAAGAAACCAAGCCCCCAACCAAACCCATATCAAAATTTTATACAACCCATACACTCCCTATACACATCCATTCTAAGTATTCTAAGGTGATCCCAAGCATAGGCTAACCTTTTTCCAAGTGTTAAGTCCAGAAAATACGCTAGGGTTTTTGTTAAGAAAATAAGGGTTTTCTTAAGTGCAAGCTTGGTTTTTAAGGCTAAACAAGCATTTGTTTCTCATCATCATCATACCTCATAAGGTCTATTTGAACTCTTTATGTTCTTACAACTTTCATTTTTATGCATTGATTTATTCCTATTTAGCTAATCACCATTTAGGATCATTTACATGTAAGAGAAGTTTTTATTTGTTTGTCATCATAATGTACACTTCTATTATATCTTTGAATTTTAAATGTACATCAGGTAAAATGGTCACACAAGTGATTACACTCTTGGTAAACATGAAAAGGATTAAGTATAAATTAGGGTTTTCATAGTTTCATAATATGTATTTTAAGTAAAGAAATACTTATGACAAGTTAGGTTAATATATGAACATATTTTAACGTTTATGTTGCTAATATAAGGATGATATATGTTAATATATATGAAATATAAGACATATGGTGGGTTACAAAAGTGGTAAAGTATGGAAAACAAAGATATAATATGTAACTGTAACAAACTAGCATAAACATTCTGTCCAAAATTCGACATTAACAAATGCCATTATATATTTTTATAAGATAAAACCAATCACCCGATTCGAAAAGAAGAAACTTGTTAAACGGATTAGAAAACGAAAAAGTTACGTAAAAACTAGTTATACGTTATAAACTAAGTCGGAAATGAATTTTATAAAACAATTTTATAAAAATTATAAACAGCAAGGGTTAATATTTTTAATAAATAATACATATTTTTAGGATTCCAAAATGATAAGAATCGTAATTTTTCAATTAATAACGAACGAGTTATGAATTTCGCGAGTTTACGACAATTAATACTTTTATAAAACTATTTTTATAAAAGTTACTATTCATGACAGAAAGTTATATTTTTGTAAACCTCATAAATATATAGAACTTTCAAAAACAAGAACGTCCTCGAAAGAATCGTTAAAAACGGAGCTATAACGAATAAAATACGACGTTTACGGGTTTTACGACAATTAAATCGATAAAAATATATATAAGGTCTGATGTGAACAGTAATTTTTACTGTTCACCAGTAGGTCCGAAATTCGAAAATGTCAATTTATGATAACTCGTCTTGATACGAAAAGATGGACATAAGAAACGCGAGAATCGGGTTTAAAACGCGAAAGTTACGCCAGTTTTGCTAAAACGGTAATTATAAACGTTTTAACTTATTGAACACAATTTTACCAAAACCATTAGTTGGTGATTGAGCTATATAGAATATTATGTGGTTATCAAAGTACTATATTACTAGGGAGTTTCATAATGAGGCCTCTTCGGATGGCGTTTCGACGAGTTGTTGGATTTACGATTTAAAGTGTCCTAACTCCTCGAACGTCATGTCATGACCTCTTTAATTATGATAGCCCGAACGATAGTACGATGTAACAACTATAGAATTATATTCAATGTTATTGATATAAGTACTCGGTACTTATACGACCTATGATAATTTAGGTTGCATTCGATCTTTTACGTGACGCATTATCTGCGATATTTGGATTATCAGAACTCAAGGTGAGTTCATAGCCCCACGTTTTACATGCTTTTGTTTTACAAAGTTTTTGGGGTGAAAAACATGCAATGTTTTACTACTGGACACAAGTGGTTAAGTTTTATATTATGATTACATGTTGCCTAAGTAGCGATAACCCAATCTGAGCCCATTATCATGAACTGTTAATTACGAGCGCGAATGTTATGAATAGATCTATTGGGTTTTGACAACCCCGTTCGGGTGATTAGCTATCACTGAACAACGAACGTATACCATGTCGAATATAGGATGTTGCGGGTTAGAACATCACTCACGGGCAATGGAGGCCATTAATTTGGTACTCACATACGTCAAGCTTCAGTGTCATGAGCTTAGAGCAACGTAATTACATTTATATGATGTCTGCATTTGTTGCATTATCATACGGGAGATCTTGTGGTCCTACAATATATGATTTGTCAAACCTATGAATTCACCAACATTATTGTTGATGTTTTAAAGTAATGTTTTTCAGGGGATCAATAAGCACGAGGTGCGATGGATACATTGGTGGTTTTAATTTGGATGTCATGCATTAAAGATTTTGTCGCATTTCATTTTATGGGCTGAAAATCTTTGTATTTTGATCAAGTGAACAAGTTAAGCTTCGGGCTTATGTAACAATTACTTTGTTAAATCCAATGTATCGTTTTCAAACGACTTTTTGGTCGTTCTATATATATCTTGTGTTATTGATCTGAGAAGTAACACGCCCCGGACCCATATTCTGCTGCGACCCAATTTGGGGGTGTTACAAATGGTCTTGAATTCGTCTAAGTCTTGGGATACGAAGTATTTATCTAGAATGATACATCATATTCTTCATATTTAGTAGACTTATTCGAACTTCTTCATTTATGCTCCAAAACACGTTCTTTTCTTTATCATTCGCTAAATGCTCGATAATAATTGAGATTCATACAAATAAGCGATTAAATATCAAATCTTACATAAAATAATATAAAACGAGCAATATAAATGGGATAAATGATGCCAATAATGTCACATTATTTAATGTCATCAAATATCCTCCCACTTGAAACCTACTTGTCTTCAAGTAGACTTTAGAATTAACTTATAAAAATGTATCCCAAACGAATGTCTTGGATTTTTCCTTTAAGCTTTTTATTCAATTACTAGTGCACAACCAAACACCTCACAAACTAGGAAATGAAATCACTCAACTAGTCTATGTGGTAACATTTAGTAGTTCGCTCAATTGCTAGGTCATGACGAGATAAGCTTGGCAAGGATACACATCTCCACTACTAAAGCTAAGGAGTAACCAGTCTAAACAGGTAAATTGGGTGAATATGATAAGGCTTAAGGGTTGATCATTCTTTTTAATCTCCATCGATACCAATATTCCGGAAAAGGTGACAAAACCACAAATGCACGCCTAAATCCATGACTGAGACACTTGTGATTGCTCACTTCTTAACTCGAATAAGCTAAAGAATGGGATTAATTAATCTTCACCAACAGTATTACATCAACAAAGGCGACAAAACCACACATACACGTTCAAATCCATGAATGAGACACATGTGATTGCTCACTCCCTCATTCGAGCAAACCAAAGGTTAGGATGAAGAACGATATAGGGTAGGGATTAGGCATGCTAAATACTTATAATTGGTGTAAAATAAAATAACAAAACAGATAGATTAAGTCTAACCAATAAACAAAAAATGTTGCTAGCTACTTTCCCGACCACAACCTTGAAAAAAACACAAATCACTAACTAACTCACGCTTTCACAAGGAAACTTACGCTTTGTTTGGTAGACACGAATTAGACTCAAAGATGTCTTAATAATCATCCTTAATGATCCATAAAAACAACCCTAGTTGGCGTTCCCGTAACAACCAACTCCCGATCATCCATAATATAGTACAACAATAGTGGAGATATCTACCACTTGATACAAAAAAATACATAGTTGGTTAATTTTACGACCAACTTAAAAAAAATAATATACAACAATACTTTACATCGTTGGTTTATAACACGTACCAACGAATAATCGACCATCTCATAAAAAATAAAATCGGTTAAGTTTAGACGAATCGATTATCTCACAATCCTCTTTTTTTTCTCTATTACATTTTTTTTGTATTTTTCTGTTTTATTTTATTTTTTTAAACCTAACTAGAAAACTAATAAAGGTGTAAAATTTCACTACTTCACGATCATAGTAAATATGGATAATATTTCCTAAGGCACATGACTCAGAAATAAAAATAATAGTAAAAGTAGTAAACACACGAAAAATAAAAGACACTACTTTCACATTCCCATTGCATTGTGCAATTCCCGACCTAACAAAAGATAAGAAATACGCACACGAATACAGGAAATACATACTTTACACAAAAACAACTAGTAACCAACCACGGACTTAATCTATAGGGTAGGCTAATGTGTAAAGGTGTAACGAAACAAATTTTAATGGTGGAAGAAACGAAAGGAATGGCTTAGAAGGTTTTTCTAGGCGTATCTTACTCTAAAGATGAGAGTAAATAAGGGGTTTTATACGGGGGTTAACTAACTAGTGTAGCTAGTTAATAACACATAATATATGTAAATGGAATAGGATTTTTGGTATAATCCTATAAATTTATCAATCTGGACAAGTTACTCAAATTATAAAAATAATACTCATTATGGTGGTCTCGAATAGTATACCCAACCAAGTTCTAAAGTTTACTACAATCACCGGCACACTCATATTTTTGTTGAATTTTGGGTAAAATGGGAGAAACTGAATAGGCTTAATCCTCACAATATGGAAATAAGGGTTATGTGTGCGGGTCATGAAACTAATAATCTTACAAAAACATGCTAATTTTTTTTAATTTGAGCATAAATTAAGCATATTCTTGTAAAAATAAGGACAAGTAGCATTATATTTCTCCTACCCCCACTTGAGATATACAGCGCTCACGTTGTATAAATATAATATGAAAGACACCTTTGTAGAAACCTTTCAGCTTTTGATATGGGTGTGAATTTTCTTATAATATGTCACGTGCTCTTACCTTAAGTAATGGCCAAATCTTGTTACATTGCTCGTTAGAGAGATGTTTCAACCTTGGATGTGACCGGGCCATTTGATAAGTGACATTGACATTACCATTATGAATGGTAATAATTCCATCGAGCTGTCTTTCTTCGACACCCGCATCCCTACAAAATAGTTTTCCAAAAATAACATCACCTATGTCTTTATCTCGGTAAGCATCCATATTCTCCACAACTGTAAAATTTGTGACAATCAAAAAGTTTCCAACAAAGATAGGTACATGTAAAACGTGCTTTTTTAGAATGTTGACTAAAGTATCTTATACGGCGTATCTGCTGATGTGGATACAGTGTATTCTTCAAAGTTGGGAAATGGTCTTGAATTCGTCTAAGTTTTAGGATACGAAGTATTTGTCTAGAATGATACATCGTATTCTTCAGATTTAGTAGAATTTCTCGAACTTCTTCATTTATGCTCTAAAACACGTTCTTCTCTTTAACTTTCGCCAAATGCTCGATAATAATTGAGATTCACACAAATAAGCGATTAAGTATCAAATCTTATATAAAATAATATAAAACGAGCAATATAAATGGGATAAATGATGCCAATAATGTGACGTTATTTGATGTCATCAGTAACGGGCGAAGATGTAGGACTCAACCTCATCCTTTGTACTTAACTATTTTTTTGGAGTAATAAATTTTACTAGGGAAATCCTTTACCTAAAAAATAGTCTAGTAGTAAATGACCATTTTAACCCTTATATAAAACACCTTAAAAAACTTGGATCAAAGAGTAGTGATTGACATGACTAATTGTCATACCAACTTTTATGCCTAATTAGAATCTTCATACACTTAGCGAGATCAATGATAAGTTTGAGGAGAGATAAATGATACATTCCATGTGTCAAACAATGATTAGGTCAGGCATAATAGTAGTCATATGACTTAGACATGCAAATCATTTTCCCAAATCAAAATACACCCAAAAAACGTTGGTACTCGAATGACATAAACTAGATCTATTTATTCATCTAGTTGTGGTCATGTGGATGGGACCAAATGAGATAACCCAGATCTATTCATCTCTATAAGTAACATGATACTCAACTAGAGGATATACAAATCCATCACAATCATTAAGAAAAGAACAAAACTCTTGCTAAATGATTTTTGAATGACTTGCTTAAATTCAACGAAAACAAAAGAATTAGTTTCTTATTTCATGAAAGACGCATATATATTTTATGAGGGGAATACTAAAAACATGATTTGAGAAACGTGCTAGTGGGTGTAGGAAGTAAGAAAGACGCAAAGAGGTAGTGATATAAAAAGTTGATGGGTGTGGTGTCTAGGAAATGCATTTGTGATATTGATTGAAGGTGGCTAGATAACCATTGAAAGAAAATAAGACATGGGGATATATTGGTTAACTATTGGTTGTGTTTGTAAGATGTGTTGAAAATTGTATACTTTTTTATCCCCTTCACAACTAGGTACCCCATCTATAATAAGTTAAAAAGAAACATCAAAATTTTCTAATTTGGTTAAGAATCTTTTCTAAAAAGCTCATTAAGAAAAATATTGTAAGGATTATGTGCAACTAAACAACAATCTTTCAAATTGGCATTCACATAAATGTTAAAAGGTCACACCGGTGCACACTAAACAGAACACGTAAGAAAAAACAAGAAAAGAGTTATGAAATGGAAATTAAAGAGGAAATGAAAATATGATAGTTTTTTCCTTGGAATGAAACTTTTGCGGTATTTTCATTTAAAGGATTAAATGGTAATTACCTAAAGTATAATATTTATCATAGATAAATCTTAGAAGGTAATAATGACAAAAGACAAAACCTGAATGCATAACCCTTTAGGGAGGTCGGAAGAATACCCTAAGGGGGTGTTTGTGTCTTTGTCAAACTTGTTTACTTGGTAAACAAGTTTAGCAACTTTCCTAATTATTATAGAACTTTCCTTGCTACCCTATAAATACCAAGGAACCCTCGAAACAATTCATACTCCTACAATATAATCCCTAAAATCAAAATCCACTTCCCCTCTTCCATAGTTCTATTGGACTTTAGGTTTTCCCAAACCCTAAGTCGATCAATCGACTTCCATGTCGATTACCCGCTTCATACTTACCTAACTTCCATAGTTTCATAGCCTTAGTTCTACCACTTCAGTACCGGTGGAGACTTGACACAACCTAGGGCAATGGATCAACCATAAACCCTTATGGGTATATCAAACTTCAAGCATCGAGAACGAAGAAGGCAACTCCGTGCATTCAGCTATTATAGAAAAGAGTTGGAGCTTACTCGTTGCAGGACAAAGGTAAGTAACTCTATAAAGACCCTTATCATGTGTTTAGGTTTAGATTATATCATTGATTAGGTAGATCTTGTTAGCATGGGGATTTGACTGCATGAAGTTTACTTGTTTATTTTCCACTATGCATGTTCTATACGCCATGTGGGTGACCACCAAATTCCTATAGTGGTATCAGAGCCACCCTAATCATATATAACCTAGCTAGGGTTCTTAGTAATTTCTTTTCTTATCATAAAAATCAAATCTTGATTTTGGTTATGCTGGTGTTTGGTCGATTTATGCGATTAGGGTTTTTGTTGTTTGTATGGAAACTAGGGTTTAACTACCCTTAATTAGGGTTTATACTATTTTATCAATGATTAGATTACATGGGTTTTACAACCTTTGAGGGTGCCAATCTATGGTTTGGTTTATACTATAATTTTCTCCCATGATAAAACATATAAATTTCTGATTAGTGCTGACATAATTGGAAAAACTGAGTTCTTGTAATCAAATTAAGGTTTGAGGTTTTTGAGCACATAAAGGTCGAATCTTTAAGGTTCTTAAACCCTAAAGTTGTCAACTTTATGAGGATATAAGGGTATCCGGGATTAAAACCTCATAGAAACCCGAATTAGGGCTAATCGTATGGAAAACTAGACGGGGGTGGGGGAGGGTTGAATAGTTTTTCCATTTTTAACGTATTAAAGTAATTATTTCAAATTTTTAGATTCGATTTTACGTAAGATCAATTAGTGACAATATGAATACGATAAACAATAAAAGACAATAATAACTACCAATATAATTGCAGACAAATCCACCCCCCCCCCCCCCACCCCCCCCCCCCCACCCCCCCAACCCCCAAAAATAACCACCCACCAAACCCATAAAGTATAAGTTAGAAGGATCAAGCATTTATATTGTGTCCCATGTCCAAAAGGTATACATATAGAGAAATGTGGGAGTTTGTAAATCATTTAAGTGTCCAAAAGGTAAGAAGAATCAGAGCATAATTAACCTTCAATTACCACAAACTCAAATAGTCATTAAGACTTAATCCATGATTATCAATAATGGATTGTGATCACTAATTATCTTGATGCAAACAAGCTAAGTGTTTTGCATCTCAAGTAAAGCATATCTTGTAAAGGGAAAGGATGCAATTACGCAAAGTGACATTTGACTTAGTTTGACCAATAAGGGAGTAAAACCTGTTATGTGATTAGAAACAATGTAAATCCTAATTAAGGTCAAATGAATACTTTCATTTGATGGTATGTTAAAAGTATGTTTATACTAGGTTTAGATAAGAAGTTTCGGCATTGGCTAGAGACGTTTGATAAAATAAATGAACTGACATTTTGTTGACAAACGAGAGGATTTGTTTTTACTCCTTTCTAAGTTTAAACCTCGTTTTGAGTGTTTCTAATTGCTCAAGTATCATGTACATACCTTTATTGAAATATCCACATGTGTCGGGTAAGAGGAAAGCCGTCAAATAAAATTTGTTAAAATGGACTTCGAGTTTGGCGCGCGGGCCGCGTGCTGATACGTGAACAGTGCGCGGGAACTGTTGTTCCGGTTTTATGGATTTTGTCTATCATTTGTTATTTTAAGTGTTTGATGAGGTGTTATTTTATACACTATTTCAGGGTCATTTAACCCCCTAAATCAGGCAAATATGCCCAGATTATGTGCTTAATTGTTTGTTTTCATGTTTTTAGCACTTGGATGGAATTTGGAGGAAAAACATGTGACTTGAGCTCATTTGGAGAAGAAACGGACAAGACTACGACTCTACACCATTTATCTTGAATAATTATGGATACAGAGCGTGGAGACGGTGTCGCGATTACTAAGCAACGACATCAGGATTTTCAAAGTGACGGTGTTATGGATTTGGTAACAGTGTTAGGACGTAGCTGACTTAAAGCGGCTCTAGAATATTCTACGTGGCGACGACGTCCCGATTACAACACGACGCCGTCGCGCCGCTTTTCCTATATATACAAAACCGATTTTAGGGTTTTAAGTGTGTAACTTTTGGGAGACGAACCCTAACTTTTATATTTAAGTTTGGCAGCATTTTTAGGCTGTCTTTAGGGCCTCAAAACCCTATTGTAACAGTCTTTAATCTATGTTTTAATCAAGTAAAGTTCATTTATCCTTTTAATCTTTTAATATGTCTATGTATTGTTTGATTGATTTGTGCTCTTTACCTTCTTATAACATGCTAGGCTAGATCCTTTATTATTTACTTATGATTGCATGAAACTTAGATTGTAGATCCTTTTAATATTGCTTCTTGTAATGGATGTGTGCGTTAGGCTTTAGAAAACTAGCCATAAGATATTAAATTGGCATAGACGTCTAGGGAAACGTGAGTGTGTATAAAGGATACCATCGGTAATAGTCTTCATACTACCTTACCCCTAATATGGTTGATCCCTCTTAAGATATTTCAGTTGCATGTAATATACTCTTAGGGGCCTTGTAATAGTCTTCATACTACCTTACTTGTGCGTTGCCTTAATGGAATATTACGTAGAAGGCGGGTTCGTGTAATTCGTTTATGACTTAGGAAATACATACACAGATCATCACAAGTGTGACAAAGCAACATGATTAGGAGAAGCAATCTGAGGAGTAGTGCATGATTAAGTAAATACGTTCATTTATCATATAAGTTATCACCAAAGTAGCTTAGATTTATTTTTTTATTATTAGTTTAATTAGATAAAACAAACCAACCTCTTAAACTATGATTGTACCTACTTTCTATTAAATAAAAATACAAAAAGAATATTCTCTCAACCACGTAGACCTTTGTTAGATTTTGTTTGAGCCTTCCTAACCTATTCCCTTAGAGAACAATAACAACCCCCTAAGTCTAGCCTATACTGCATTGCAACGATTAGGTGCACTGCCTAGGGAGTTGTAAAACTTCTTGTTGAAGTCTAACGACAAACGCATCAAGTTTTGGCGCCGCTGCCGGGGAATAGTTAGGTTTCGACCATTGTTTAACTTAGGTCTACTAGCTTGATTCCTATCAAGTGAGATTTTAATTTTAGTAAATTAGCTTTCTTGTAGTCTATCTTTTCTTTGTGCCTTTTATTTGTAAATCACTCTTTCGTTCACCATCATGATGTATGAAAGACCACCAACCACACCCTTTCAAAACCCTCCACCAAACACAACCTTCATATTCCAAAATTATACCTTGGTGTTCCAACAAGATCAAGATGAGTCTATCTACGATGCGTGGACTCATTTTAAATACTTAATCCAAACAGTCCTTCATCATGGCCTCGATCTATTGTCCCTTACTTAATTCTTTTATGATCACGTTGACGACTATACCCGAATGGACCTTGACTTTGCAGCAGACGGGAACCTTAGGGAATTAAGTAGTGAAGAAGCATAGTAAGCCATAGAAAATTTCATCCAAGGCCAAAAAGAATAGGACAACCCACCAAACATCATTTCTGAACAAGAATTAGCAAATTTAAAGGCTCAACCATAAAGATTGTTCGGAAATTAGAAGTTTTGGGTTAAGATGCATAGGGGTATAGCATCGGATAAGGTGGAAAATCTGAGCCCATAAAGTACCCCATAAGTCCTCCCATCATTTGAGGTATACACCCCGCCCGTGACTTACCTGAAAGAAGTAGAATGATTGTAATCATGACATTCCTTTTAGTTCTAAGGAAATTCCTAGTTTTGATGAGCCAGAGCCTTAACCACAACCCTCAACCAATTTCTCATCCTTAGATGTAAGTCTAGGAGAAGAAAGAGACCCCAAACCACCCATCAAACCACATAGTCTGGAAAGTTTCAGGATGAAGAAAGTAGATCATTTGATCATTCATACACCGCCTTTACCTCACGCGATGTCTTTCCACCCTAAGGATACGTATTGCTATTATCACCCATGTATTGATGACCTTAAGAAATATTATGGATTTTAACCAGGTTTATTAGAACAAAGTGGATCCCTAGGTGTCAATTTTTCGAATATGGAGATGATAGAAAATGATTAGGAATTAGAATCTAAGGAAGTTTCTTTTCTAAGAAGAGGACTTGATTCTCCCGTTAGGCCAAAACAAGTAGAGAATGTTAGGATTAAAGAAACACACCATTTGGAGCATATAATTCAACAATCAATTTTTCAACATCTGACTCCTTCTCACAATAAATGGTGTGTACCGTTACTATAACCCGCACTTGAACTCAAGTGTAGTGAAACCCTCCCCTTTATCTGTTAAATAAGGGTATAGTTAGGCTCGTGACTCGAACAAAAACAAGCGCTTTTTAGGAGGCAACCTAATATTTATTTTCTTGCATTTAGGAGTGTCTTGTGTTTTAATTATTTATCATTTATTCTTTTATGTTTGAATTATTTTTGTAATCATGCTTTGTTTTGTTTTTAACTTCGTCGTATTAACAACCAAAGGTATTTTGCATAAAATAAGTGTCAGAACTAACTCAAACATATAAAATAAATTGTATAGATTAATTTACATCAGTTTCGAGTCCTATGATTGTAATGATTAATCTTAGGTTTTATGTAGTGTTTTACGTAGGATATAACTAATAAAATTGCGAGCAAGAAATTTTTCAATAAAAACAAAGAAGAAATCTTCACAGTGGCTAGTGACGGCGTTAGGATTGATCCTGTCGGCGTCACGCCTCCAGCCACGTGAAAATTTGACATTTTTCTATTATTTTTGAAAAATAAATTATGCAATATCTAAAATTTGTAATTTTCTTGTATACCTGCAGAAACCTGTGATTATATCATCACTTTCATCCTATCTTTACTACTTTCATAAAGTCAACCATAAAGTTTCATTGTATATATCATTATCTCGCCAATTTTACGCTTGATGTAGTTGTCTTTGCCTTTGATTTACAGGTTATATTTGATGAGAAGAAGCTTGGAAGTTCTTAGGAAATTTCATTGGACGATTCTTAGAGGAGGATTTAACGAGTTATCGCATGTTTCTTCTCCATTATTGAGCAAACCAGGGGAGTACTAGTTTCTTCTACCTGTTTTCTTTTCCCTTTATTCGTTTTATGCGTACTTCTAAAGAACATTAGGGACAATGTTCAACTTAAGTGTAAGGGGGAATTAAGCCTTAGAAATTATTCTTTTAATTGCCATTTGCTTTGTCCTTAAAATGATGGGTAATATATCAAAACATAGCATAGACGGTAATTTTAACCCAAATTTAAAAAAAATTATGACACATACCAACGAAAACCGAGTGTTATTAGCGTCTCATGGATATGAATTTATATGACTAGCAGAAAAACCCTCAGAATTCCACCCCAAAAATGTGAGGTTCACTTTTAGATCTATAGGAATTCGAGTATCCATTTTTGATACCCAATAAATTTTATACCTTTAGCTTGTTCGAGTTAAGGTTCGAATGCAGTCATATGTGTCTATTCTATCATTACGGATGTGTATGTATGGTCTTTGTCGCCTTTTCTGGAGCATTGGTATCGGCATTAAATTATATGAGTGTATTAAATTCTAAAACTTGTTTTTGTGATGCATCCCGAGACCATATAGTGAGAAATAGGATTTGCTAAATGATAAGAGGCACTAGGATTAACCCATGTTTTAAAGTTGTAATTGTTATGATGGTCACCTCGATCATATAACTATCCCTCACCTTGACATGCACTTATTTTTAGTGTAGGATACCCCTAATATACCCCTCTGAGCATATCCTTTTTCATTGTTCTTGTAATTTTCTGGTTAATCCAGACTATTAATGAAGAGCATTATTAACCCTTAAACTAATTGTTACACCCAAATTGCCTTAGCCTACCTTGTATGTACTCGCTTTTAGTACATTATTGTTTTAACCCAAGTTAATTATTTGAGTACACGGTTGTTAAGTGATGTGTGCTAAAACACACATCATTTATACCCCGGAAAACACTCTAAATCAGACTAAAAACATGAAATATGATCAATATTATTGCAAATATGTTTGGTTTGTGTTTTTATGTCTTGCAGGTATAAAGGATTTAAAATAAAGCAAAAATAGTAACTTTCGGTTAGGATTTGAAGACGTTTACACGTTTTTCGAGATCAAGACGAAGTCGTTAATATTTTCCGAGCATGCCATTAGAAAGAACACGAGATTATGAGTCCGACGGTGCCTTTATCTTTTATTGGGCCGGCCCGATACCATTTATATGGGTCAGACCGACCCATACTAATTAGAAGCTCAAATTTAACAACAAGCTCGGCCCAGATTTGAAATCATGAAGCCCAGCAGTTAGTAATGCAACTTCTCAGCCCAAGATCAAAGTCATACTCGGCCCAACACTTCTACTTCTTTTTCTGCAACCCAATTTTGTAATGGATAAAAAGCCTAGATTTGGTATTGCTTATTTGGAACGCAACAATAAAAAGGAGAGAGCAGCATCTTATAAAGAGATATCTTATCTCTTTTTCATATTTTTTTCGTCTTTCAATTTTAGTAGGTAGATAGAATAGCAGCAAGTGGGATTAGATTAGATATCTCCTTTACGTAGTTTTTTATTTCTGAATGTAATAGATTTGGTTCGAGGTTTTATTGATCCGTTTTGCCAATACTAATAAACCGGTTTTAAACAAAACGTTTTACAATCAACTTAGGCTAAGGTTTTATTAATGACAAAACATAACAAACCATTTTTCTCAAACCTCTTATTATCTCAAAACATGATTTCTTTACTCACTCCCAACTTTTTAGAAAAGCACATGCAACTTGAAAAAGTGTACAAATCTTTTTAAACCCTAACTTTACTCAAAATCATCTTACACTTATTAATTTAATTACTTCATTTAGTATATAATCAAATGCAGCAAATCCAAGGAAAATCTCATAAGATTACACAAGATATCTCAGAATTTTGCAAATCAAAATCCGGATTTAGTTACTGTATTTCGATGCCCTTAGTTTTACAAGCCGGTGCCCTTTGTCAACAGCACCGGCAGAACCGGCATACAGTAAAGTTTTTGGCTATAAATACAAAGCCATTTCTTATGTTTTCACATACCTTTCTCATCGAATCTTCTCTCTAACTAACAAATCTCTCTCTCTCTAGCATCTCTTTCTAATTCTTGTGTAGGTAATTCACTTCAAGAAAGGAATTGCCAAATACGCGAAAGTTTCAAGCACGCTTCAAGCAAGCCTCAAAAGTGTCTTGATATTTGATTCACTCTTACTTCATTCAGAGATCATCTTGTTGTGATTTATTGTTGTTTTGTTTGGTTGTACATAAAGTGTAGTTGTGTTATATCGCATTCTCGTGTGTGAGAAATTTCAGTGATCATCCTTTGTAACCTATTAGGAAGTTTACCATTGTTGTGAGACGTCTCAGCAACTGGAAAAGAGAGCGGTGATATGTTTAACAAACTCTCGAGTAGGTGCTTACTGGAAGTAGAGTAGGGAGAAGAAGGTGTCCTTGTACCCGAACCACTATAAATACTTGTGTCCGGTGACTCTTTATTCACTCTATCTTCTTCTTTACTCTGACATTCTTATACTCTTAATTATCATACATCAATATCTTAGATCACTTCATTAAAAGTTTCAAACAAAGTGTTAAACAAGTTTTAAAAGGCCAAAATTTTTAGAAAAATATCTACCCCCCCCTATCTCTGTTTCACATTTGGCTTCAAGAGCTAGGTTACCAAAGTTTTAAAATAAATTATATTTTAATCTTTAAACGATTATGGATTCGGAAAACTACAAAGAAGGTCAATCTATGCAATGACCACCTCTCTTCGAGGGCATATTTGTTTTACTATATTGGATAAACCATTTTTGAAACTTAGTGAAGTCTAAGGGGATTTGACTTTGGTATATCTTTAGCTTATGGTAACTACAAAACCTACAGCAATGACAAGGATGGCAGGATGTTGTTACACCATATGAAAAAAACTTGATGAATCAAAAAGAAAATGTTTTCCAAAATTGATGAAGCTTAAAATTGGTTCTATACAATGCTTTACCTAAAAAAGAATATGAAAGAATTTTCATGTGTGACACGGCTCAAAATATTTGGGATTCTTTAATAACTACTCATCAAGGTAACAAACAAGTTAAAGATAATAAAATAGATCTTTTTGTTCAAAAATATGAGGAGTTTACAATTACCGACGATGAAACCATTGATTGTGCCTTTTCTAGATTTAATACCATTATTACTTCTCTTAAAGCACTTGATGAATCTTTTTCAAGTCGTAACCATGTTAGGAAATTCTTGAGGGCTCTCCCATCGAAATGGCGACCAAAGGTAACGGCGATAGAAGAATCCAAAGACTTGTCAAAGCTATCTCTAGACGAACTTGTTGGCAACCTCAAAGTCTATGAAGTAGTTCTTGAGAAGGACTTGGAGATTGCAAAGAACAAGAAAGAAAAATACAAGTCTCTCGCACTTAAAGCAAGACAAGTCTTGAGTGATGATGATACATCTTCCTCGGATAGCAATGATGAGGAATATGCAATGGCCGTAAGGGATTTCAAGAAATTCTTTAGAAGAAGAGGCAAGTTTGTCCGACAACCCTATGACGACAAAAGGAACTTCCGAAAAATCAAGGAAGATAAAAAGGAAGATCGAAGATGCTTCAAGTGTGGTGATCCAAATCACTTCATTAGTGATTGCCCCAAAAACTCTTCCGGTGATCAAAAGGCATTCGTTGTCGGAAGTTGGAGCGATAGTGGAGATGACTCAAAGAAAGAAGAGATTTGTCTCATGGCTCACTCAAACGAGGTACTATCCGATAATCTTTACTATAGTAGTTCATCTTTAGATAACGAATCTAGGCAAAATGAGTATGACAAACTTTGTCAAATTAGTCTTAGAATTATTAACAAAAACAAACATCTAAAGGCTAAAAATGAATCACTCAAAAAGACCATTAACGAACATAAAACCAAGCTAGACATATTAGAAAAAGGTAAAGAAACTAGTAGCAATTGTGATGCTTGTAATGAACTTAGATTAGAAGTTAACTCTCTAAAACTAAAACTAGCTAGTTTCGAGAATAGTAGTTCGTCTTTACAAAAAATGGTCGAAATGCAAAAACCGTCAAAAGACAAGTGTGGATTAGGATACACAGAGACTATAGCTTCCCCTAGAAACACTAAAATCAAAAATCTAGGAGGTCATCTTAAGAAGCTCTCTGTAGAACCGGCTGGCCGGTGCCATTCATCAACAGCACCGGCTTGTTCAATCGAACAACACCGGGTGTCTGATGACAGTGCAGAAAAAGAAAAAGACTTGGAAACCAACGTAGTTAAACAAAATGACTCTGTACTAATTACCAAAAAGTCTATTTTAGGCTTACTAAAAGGTAACAAACTACCACCAATTCTAAAACTTAGTCAAGGACATGGAAAAGGTAAAATCCAAACGCCCCATAAAATGACCCATAGTAGTGTTAGTTGCCTATACCCCAAAAGTGATTATCGACAAGTAGGTTGGAACTATAGAACACAACATGAACAACAATTTTAACCTCCTATGTATAATCAATGGAGCCCTTTTCCTCCATTTTGATACATGGGACAATCTAACAGTATGCATAACACTAACGGACCCAGGGACCAAATGCTTGAGTTGTTTTATGCATCTAGGTACGTCATAAGGTGAAACTTGACCCAGATGAATGGATCCAAGATAGCGGTTGTACTAGACATATGACGGGAAACAAAGATCTCTTCTTATCCTATAAAACTTTTGATGGAGGTAACGTGTTGTTTGGTAGTAACACTAAAAGCAAGATCATCGGCAAAGGTACAATTTCTTATAACTCTCTCACCATCAATGATGTTAGTCACGTAGAAAATCTCAGTTTTAATCTTCTTAGCATAGGTCAAATTTGCGATAAAAAGTGCAAGGTACTATTTAGTAAAACCAGTAGCAAAATAATTAAAAACAGCATAACCATAGCAAAAGGAATTAGGAAAAATGGCCTTTACATTATGAAAATGGGGAACTCACCAAAAGACGCCCTTTGTCTAACCTTTATAGATGATCTTCGACCTTCTGATAGATAGAGTGGGTCACGGTCAATATGCGAACTTATACAATCGCTATCATCTAAAGAGCTTGTTAGAAAGTTACAAAAGCTAAAATTTGAAAACACTTTATGCGACGCTATGCAACGTTGGATTCATATTAGTACATAAAAGCCATAAGGCTAAAAACATGGTTTCTACTTCTAAATGTCTAGATCTTTTGCATATGGACTTGTTTGGTCCGTCGGCATTTCAAAGTTACGGAGGAAACTTCTACACTTTGGTCATTGTAGACGACTATTCAAGATACACTTGGACAAGATTTTTCAAACATAAAAAATGTGCTTTTGATCATTTGAAAATTCTAAGTAAAATGTTTCAAATCCAAAAGGGTTGCCACATTATTTTTTCCAATCCTGTAAGGATCATGGTCGGGGAATTTGATAATTGATAGAGTACAATTAAGAGCTTTTGTGTTGTAATGGCATTACTCATAATTTTCGGCTCCACTATCTCTCAAATCAAAATGGGATAGTAGAACGTCTAAGAATAGAACACTACAGAAATGAGTTAAACATTGCTAACATGAACAATCCAAATTCCTCAAAAGTTTTTGTGTACTGTCGTTGCACACCCACATACATTTAAATTGGATTCTTATTTAGGACCTTTTCACGAAAAAAAAACTTACTTATGAGCTTTTCTAAGGTGAACGCCCATCTTTAGAATTCACTTTAAAGTTTTTGGTTGTAAACGATGTTTCATTTTAAAATACCATAGAATACCTTACCAAATCTCGACCCTAAATCGACTGAAGATGTGTTCTTAGGATAATTCCCCTAATAGTTAAAGCTTATGTAGTTCTAAATAAAGAAAACCATGAAAGTCGATGAATCCTCAATGTTAAGTTTGATGAAAATCTCCTCTTATTCACCTCTTTAGTAGATGATAGTGATCTTACTAGAAGTCGACATTTATAGAAACCAAGTAAGACTTAGAAGTCAAGGAATGAACCATCATATTAACAATCTCAAAACAGTCAAAGAATCTAAAGATCATCCCTTAGGAACCATCATCGGAAACCTTAATCAAAGAACTCTAAGATCTCAAGTTCAAAACCAAAGCAACTTATTTTGTTTTGTCTCCTTCGTAGAACCTAAAAACATTAAAGAAGCCATACAAGACTAAAGTTAGACTATGGCTATGCAAGAGGAACTAAATCAATTTAAAACTAATGACGTTTGGTGTCTTGTTCCTCCTCCCAAAAACCAAACTATCATCGGTACAAAATGGGTCTTTATAAACAAACTTGACAAAAATGGTGTCGTATCTAGAAACAAAGCAAGACTTGTAGCACAAGGATACAATCAACAAGAAGGCATAGACTTCGATGAAACCTATGCCTCAGTGGCAAGATTAGAATCTATAAGAATCCTTCTTGCGTATGCTTGTGCTCATGACTTTAAACTCTTTCAAATGGATGTCAAAAGTTCTTTCCTAAATATTTTTATAAACAAAGAAGTGTATGTAGCCCAACCTCCTGGATTTATAGATTTTGAAAATCATAATCATGTGTTTAAACTCAAAAAAGCTCTCTGCGGTCTCAAACAAGCACCCAAAGCTTGGTATGATCGACTCAAAGCCTTCCTTCTTGATCATAAGTACACCATGGGCTTAGTAGATAACACCTTATTTACTAAGAAAAAAGATTCACATATCATCATTGTCTAAATCTATGTGGACGACATCATCTTCGGATCAACTTGTCAAGACTTATGTGATGATTTCTCCAAAATCATGCATGATGAGTTTGAAATGAGCATGATGGGTGAATTGAATTTCTTCCTTGGTTTACAAATCAAACAACTCGAAGATGGAATCTTCTTCAATCAATCTAAATATGTAAAATAAATGTTAAAGAAATTCGGTCTTGAAGACGCCAAACCAATCAAAACTCCTATGTCCTCCGAAACCAAACTCACTCGCGACGAAGAGGGCGAACCCATCAACGACACAAAATACCGTGGTATGATTGGTAGTTTACTCTATTTAACCGCTAGTCGCCTTGATATCATGTTTAGTGTATGTCTTTGCGCTCGTTTTCAAGGAGCTCCTAAAACCTCTCACCTGGAAGCCGTAAAATGAATCTTTTGTTACATCAAAGGTAATTCTCACCTAGGCTTATGGTATCCCAAGGGAACCGGTCTTGAGACTATCGTCTATGCTGATTCCGACCATGCGGGAGACTTTGTCGACCGAAAAAGCACTAGTGGTGTATGTACCTTCATAGGTTGTTGTCTCACCTCATGGATGTCCAAGAAACAAACCGCCTTAGCTATCTCAACCACCAAAGCCGAATACGTGTCCCTCGGAAAAGCTTTCCAACAAGCCTTATGGATGAAACAAGCTTTAGTAGATTATAAAGTTAAGTTAAATGACATACCTATTCTTTGTGACAATAAAGGAGCCATAGACTTAAACAAAAATCCCATTATTCACTCTCGCACTAAACATATAGAGATCCGTCATCATTTTCTTCGTGATAACGTTCAAAAGGGTAATATATCTATCGAAAAGGTTGCATCCGAAGACAATATTTCCGACATTCTAACCAAACCTCTTAAAAGAGAACCTTTCAATCTTCTTCGACTCGGTCTTGAATTAATAGAACCAAACGTTTAAATCTAAAAGCTTTCTTTTGTTTATTCTTCTTTTTTAAATACAAATAAATCATTTTTTCTTTAGTCTCATGAACGTTTTCAAGGAAACACATGGACAATATATCGTTTCAAACACGTTCATTGTAGCTACATTAAAAGGAGGCTTAGGGTTTTTCTCTCAAAATAAAACAAATTTTTTTGTCATTGAGTCGAGAAAAACTGCACCTCTAACATATCAAAACTTTACTCAAAAACTTACTACAAAAACCCAGTCTGCCCGTCGGCCGGTGCCATTCAAATTTCAAACCAGTGCCCTTTTAGAATAGCACTGGCAGTACCGGCAGACCTGTTCTCAGCTATTAATATACGAATTCTTTAAATTTAAATCCAAGTTTTTCCCTCCTTGTCACATTACTTAGGCTCTAAGAATAGAAGTTGACCTTTCCCATAATCTAATCATTAGATTTTAACTAAATTAACAAGTAAAACATTTAAGTCACGTCAAATCTTCTTCTATAAATAGTGCACTATTTTTTTTGCTCTTCTCCTTCACTCCTACCTCTCTTGTCTTACCTTTCTTCACAATGCCTAAAGAGAATAAAACTAATCTAAAACAAACCGCAAGAATTAGTGTTAGGCCATGTTGCTTTGTCAATCCAAAAACTTCTTCTCCTCCCTATCAACCATTCTCTCCACCATTGGACTACACATCGGGAGCTCCACCAACTTCTCTAATAACCACTCCACCACTATCTTCAATCAATACAACAATTAACTCAAATGAAAATTGTTTGCTTACTCCTAAGTCAACTCCTCCTCTATTGACTTCGCCACCACCCGCTCCTACTTAACCATCCAAGCTTACCTCACCGGTAACTATTAACCTTGATCCCGTTGAACTCTTATCCATCTTTCTCCATCTTTTCATCTTTCCTTGATTTGCTAGGTGATCTTCCACCATCAACAACGAATCCATCACCTCCTAGACCATCCTTTGCAACCATTAAACATTTGGCAAATGAACCACCTCTTATTCCTCCTATGGACTCTACTTTTCCTTCACCAAATCCGGAGTTAGAACTAACACTTCCTCCTCTCCCTCCATAATGCTTGCCTAATCCACCATCTCACTCCCTCTTTCGCCATTGGGACCTAACAACCCTTTTCCTTTGCTCACCCATAAGATGTTTTGTGAACATTACCAAAGAACTCAAGTCTTGGTCAACAATCTTCAAAGAGAAATGAGATTCATTCTCCACCACATTCTCGACCGCCTAAATATCATAACTCACAACATCTAATAAAAGAGACTTAAGTAGTAGAATAAAACTAAGTAGATTCATTAGGAATCCTCATTAAGAATCTCCTGCTCATCCTAAGTTATTGTATTATCCTTTATGTTATTGTTGTTCCTGAATAAAAAGTATTTGTGCTTGGACATTTGTTATCTTCTTCAAAAGTTATGTGTAAAATTCATGATCATTGACTCTATTTTAGTCAGCTGATGCCATTCGATAACAAACCGGTGCCATTGATAGATCAACACCTGCTAGCACGCCATTTCTATTTCTTGGACCCCTAACTTTTCTTTGCAGGAAATAACAAAGCAAGGGGGAGCCTATCTCATTGTTTCTAACATATTTGTTTTTGTAGTTACCATAGCATTCATCAAGGGGGAGCTTTCCATCTTAACAATATCACTACATTTCTCATACATTTGCAATCCATTTTTGTTTCGACAAAAAAGGGGAGAAAGTAACCTAGTTTAAATACAAGTCTAATCATCCCTTTGGCCTAATATGTTTGTCATCAACAAAAAGGGGGAGATTGTTAATACAAATAAACTAGTTTTAAACAAAATGTTTTACAATCAACTTAGGCTAAGGTTTTATTAATGACAAAACATAACAAACCATTTTTCTCAAACCTCTTATTATCTCAAAACATGATTTCTTTACTATCTCCTAACTTTGTAGAAAAGCACATGCAACTTGAAAAAGTGTACAAATCTTTTTAAACCCTAACTTTACTCAAAATCATCTTACACTTATTAATTTAATTACTTCATTTAGTATATAATCAAATGCAACAAATCCAAGGAAAATCTCATAAGATGACACAAGATATCTCAAGATTTTACAAATCAAAATCCGAATTTAGTTACTGTATTCCGGTGCCCTTAGTTTTGCAAGCCGGTGCCCTCTATCAACAGCACCGGCAGAACCGGCATACAATAAACTTTTTGGCTATAAATACCAAGCCATTTCTTATGTTTTCACACACCTTTCTCATCTAATCTTCTCTTTAACCAACTGATCTCTCTCTCTCTAGCATCTCTTTTTGAATCTTGTGTAGGTAATTCACTTCAAGAAAGGAATTGCCAAATACGCGAAAGTTTCAAGCACGCCTCAAAAGTGTCTTGATCTTGATTCATCTTACTTCATTTAAGAGATCATCATGCTGTGATTTATTGTTGTATTGTTAGTTGTACATCAAGTGTAGTTGTGTTATTATCGATTCTCGTATGTGAGAAATTCGATGATCATCTTTGTAACCTATAGAAGTGTACCATTGTTGCGAGGCTTCTCCGCCAAGTGAAAAGAGCTCGATGACTAGTGTTTAACAAACTCTCGAGTAGGTGACTCAGGGAGTGGAGTAGGGCAAGGAAGGTGTCCTTGTAGCCGAACCACTATAAATACTTGTGTCCCGGTGAACTCTTTCTACACTCTATCTTCTCTTTACTCTTACATCTCTTACTTCTTAATTATCAAACATCAATATCTAGATCACTTCAATAAAAGTTTCAAACAAAGTGTTCAACAAGTTTTAAAAGGACAAAATTTTTAGAAAACTATTCAACCCCCCCCCCCCCCCCCTTCTAGTTTTCCACACGTTTGATTTGGTTCGTGTATGATTTTTGAGATGGTTTTTAATTGTTTAATGATTTGATGATTTGTAAGGTTCCTCCCAGGTTTTGCGTTGATATTCACTCGCTTTATCTTTTCAGTTTTCAGCTTGTGTTCGCAGCTTATTGTTCGATAAGCTGTCCTTAAGCTTATGTTGAGTACAGCTTAGTTTTTGGCTTATTGTGCTATTGGTTTAATATTGCTCTTGTTTTAGACTTTGCTTATTTCGATTGTGTTTCCATCGAGGATATCCGGTTACTAAGTTTAGGATTATTTCAAAATGTTTTAAAATAGTTTTTTCAAAAAAATCCAAAAAAACTAGTTTTGCTTAATTAGATTAATAAGACTTGGTCCAATATATTATATTGTTTAACCCTTTCTTGTCTTATGATGTTTCGATTCTACACTTTGGCGAGGAGCTTACCGGTTGTATAAGCTAGCTTATTGCCTAAGTTAAAAGCTTACTTAGATTTTACTAGCTTATTAGAGAATAAAGTTTAAAAACTTTATAATCTATTAAGTAAATAAAGTCTGAATAAGAAATAAAGTTGGTATCTAGTCTAGTTTATATAATCGGGCGGTTTTATTTCGTTATCGGTTTCGTCATTCGGGTTCTACTTTCTTTTCCTTTTCTATAATTAGTTGTTTTAGCTCAATTTAGCTTTTTATATGTTCATTATTATTGTTATGCTTATTATTATTAGTTTAGTTGCCATGTTTAGTGAGTATATTTTTATATGCTTGTTAAGTGTGTAGCAATTTGTGAATTAAGTGTGATTAAAAAGAGATTTGTTGATTAATAATTTTCGGATTATTTAAATTTCTTATTTGATTATTTCGAAGGGCAAAAGCCAGAGAAATAGTCAAACATCAAATCTAGTAATTAATACTTATATAAGATATTGTTTTCAAAATAAACCAACGTTGTGAGAAAATAATGTTTTTACGGGTATTAATTCGTCATCATTAAATTAAGTAATTTTACCAAAATAAATGATTGCTTTCAATAACAACCAACGTTGTGAGAAAACAGTTTTTTTTAAACGGGTACTAATTCTTTATTATCTCTTTCTTTCACACTTAATGATCTTTTCGTCTCACTTGACAAGCATATCCGTTTTATATAGTTTAGTTCTATTTGTTTTGCTTTATTATTTTAATTAGTTTAAAAGCCAAAAACCAAAAATTAAAAGATAATCAAACATAAAACGACAAACATTAACGTAAAATCTCAATATAAAATCTCGCTGTAGATACGACACTCGGAAGATTAGATCATTACTTGTTCTCAAGTGATTATTTATTTTTAACGGGAAATACTTTATATTACTCGACACGTTTTTGATGTTTATACAAAATGCGCCCGTGCCGGGAGGATTGAAATGATTTAAACGATGTGTTTTCGAGTTTGTGCCTTGAGATCCTTTCTTTCGTAAAGTTTTAATTTACGTACTTATTCAAAAAAAATAAAAACCAAAAATATTTTATTTTTATTTTTATTTTTATTATCTTTATAAAAAAATATAAAAATATTCTCCTTTATCCTCTTATTTCATTTAATTCTTATCTTCTTTATCCTCTTATCCGTTTAATTCATGTCTTCGAATAACCATTTTGGTTGCTCATGGTGTAGAGGTCTGTTTAATGGTAGAAATTGTCCTGGCTGTAGCAATGTAGGATCCAGAAATGAGTTTGTCTATAACCCAAATCCTTATTCTTATAATGAAACACTCAACTTCTTCAACCAACCTCCATAGCACCAATACGAGACATACTCGTGTAAGTTATGTGGAGATAGTCCTCACTATGGATTTGATTGTCAAACACGGACCCCGTTTGTCTATGAGCAAGACCCGTGTAACAATCAAAACTTTAGTAATGACCAATCTCTATATCATTCTACGAGTTTACCACAGCAGTTTTACTGTTGTGAATACTGTGGAGGTCTACATGATAGTTCTGATTGTCAAATTAAGAACCCGCTTGTCTATGAGCCTAATCCTAGTAACAATTATAACTTTCCTTCTTTTGACCAACCTCTACAGTACCATCTTGATGATTCATAATAGTTATACTGTTGTGAGCATTGTGGAGGTCCCCATTATGGATCTGATTGTCAAATAGTTAACATGTTCTATAAGCATGCTCCTTATGATAATCATTACTCATCCGGTTTTGACCAACCTTCACAATTCACACCTCCTTAGCCGCTCTTCCTAAGCGAATTAACTTAACAAGAATTGATTAAATACATGATCAAATCTCAAGAACAGTTTAACATAAATCAAGAGGAATTTAACATAAATGTTCAAGCTGTAATAAACCATTTTCAAGATATGTTGAACCTTAGAAAACATGATCCTCCTGTCGACTTACATGATCCTAGGGGGAGTAACAATGACGATATTGAGGTGACTCTTGCATACACACCATCTCTGCCCTTCTTAGCTATCATGGAGCCTACATACACCCTCTTAATAGGGGATGAGGTTAGTAGCACTATTCTCGTAAGGGAAATTGACAAATTCATAAAGACTAGTGTTGATGATCTTATCCTGATCCCACGAGAGTCTGAGGTGACATCGGATAGTAATTTAGAGTGTGATATGCCTATTAATACACCTTTGCCCACCATTAATGTTAGGGAAGAAAATTTTGATATCAATTCGCCTCTAGGAGAATATGTAGTCGACTTCTTGATGGAGAACGTGGATGTAGCTGACTTACCTAGACATTTGGTTAAGCAACTTTTTAGTCATTTAGTCAAAAATACGAGTTTAACCAAAAGAATGTCTGATGAGCCTTTAGGTGAAGATTCAAAACCTAGGTCTTATGATGTGACTTTCTCAAACCCTCTCTTCAAATTTAATGATGATTTTACCTTATGTAATGATAATCTGCTTTTTGATGAGGAGTTTGAGGACATTAGTAGCTTGGACCCTCCTAAGTCAGCACCATTGAATTATGAACCTTTAGTAACCCTGATTCGATGTCTAGATCAATTGAGACTAGTGACCTTATTTTAGAGGAGCTCACCGCTGAGATAGGCCTAGACGATTCAATTCCAACTAAAATTGATGATGGGTATTATGATTCAGAGGGATACATTCTATTTTTGGAACATCTGCTTATCAAAGAGACATTCTCCGATCCCACTCCTATAGTGTTACCTAAAAAGTCCACCTCACTAGATCTACCACTTCCTTATGTTAAGCAGATTTGCTTAAGGGAGGTGGAAAGATTTGATCCTTTTTCTCCCTGACACAGTCGGGTAGGAAGACGAGGGTGATAGAGACCCCTTCTTTTGGTTTTAATCATATGCCATCACCCCGTCCTGCTGCATACTCGTCGAAGGAGGTGATGTATCGCTATTACCATCCTCACCTCACACCGGGTGATGGATTTGACACTGAATTTAGAAGTAAGTAACACTAGAGTCAAGCTAGAGACTCGAACGAAAACAAGCACTTCTTGCGAGGCAACCCGTGTTCTCTACCTCTTTCTATTTTCTTAGTAGTAGTAATAATATATTAGTTTAGTAGTAATAATGAATAAGTGTGGGGGTGTGTTTCTATCCTTGTTGTGTTTTGTGGGTATCCGTTTTTTCTTGCAGGATTCCCTATGATCGTGAAGACCACTGTGCTTGTTTTCAATCCTCCAATCACTCGGTCTCCGATCATTTTCATGCTTACAACTAGGGAAATATTCTATCATGATCATATATATATATATATACTAGCCGAGTACCCGCACCTAGCGGCAGCTGTGTCTAGTTTCGATAAAATTTTGAAGGCGGATAATTTTTTTGGATGGCATGGTTGCATTGTTCCAATGTTTTTCTAATTGTGTGGTTGCATGTTTATCTGATAACGTCATTTTAAGTTGCAGTATTCATTTAAAACTATAATAATAATTTATTCAAACGTTATATTTAATAGCCGACTATTCATGCCTAACGACCGAGGTATCAAGTTTCGACCAAATTTGGATGGCGGATAATCTTTTTAATGGCAGGGTTGCATTTTTTTGACAACGTCGTTTCAAGTCAGATTAGTCATTTATAGTTTCGATAATTTAAGATCGCGTTAGTATTGAGGGTGAAGTTTCTTTTTGTCATTTTAAGTGGTTCCGAGATAATAGCCGTGCTCATATCGACGACCTTGTAT
>BQNB010083106.1:0-16698 GCA_026074375.1 Tanacetum coccineum
TAGTGATTGCTCTAGTATTATCACAATACATATTAATAGATTCTTTAATTGTGGGAACAACACCAAGCCCATAAATGAATTTCCTAACCCAAGCGGCTTTCTTAAAAGCATCATAGGCAGCAATATACTCAGCTTATGCAGATGAAGTAGCGAAAATGCTTTGCTTGGCACTCTTCCAACCAACAACACCTCCATTTAAAATGAACACATATCCAGTCTGAGACTTGAGGTCATCAGCATCCGTCAGATATCCAACATCAGTGTAGCAAGAAACCCTGAGCTCTTATTTTATATCACCTCCGTAAACTAGAAACATGTCCTTAGTATTCCTGAGATACTTCAGAATGTTCTTAAGAGTAATCCAGTGAAGATCACCTGGATTCTGCTAAAATCAACTTGTTATGTTCTGAGCGAACGCAACATCAGGGCGAGTACATCTCACAACATACATAATAGAACCCACAACCGAGGCATATGGAACATTTTGCATGCGCTTCAACTCAACAGGTGTTGAAGCCCCTTGTGATATACTCAATCTAAGCTTTTCTTACATGATGATACTTCTACATTTAGAATTCTCCATGTGATATCGCTTTAAGATTTTTTCGACATAAGCACTTTAACATAAACTAATTAACCGTTGTGATCTATCTCTATAGATCTTGATTCCAAGAATATATGTAGCTTTACCTAAATCTTTCATAGCAAAACACCTTCCAAGGTAGGATTTTACATCTTGTAACATTGGAATGTTGTTTCCCATGATTAATATGTCATCGACATACAAGATTAGGAAAGTGACATTACTCACACTAGCTTTTAGATATACACATGGCTTATCATGATTTTGAGTGAAACCAAATTTCTTTATTTCATCATCAAATTGTTTATTCCATTGCCTTGATGCTTGCTTAAGCCCATAAATAGAAGGCTTCAGCTTGGATACTCAGTTTGGATATTTTGGATTGACAAAACCTTTAGGTTGCTCCATGTAGACCTCTTTAGAGAGATATCCATTGAGGAAGGCAGTTTTGACATCTATTTTCCAAATCTCATAATCAAAAACACGGCTATGGCTATAAGAATCCTCATAGCTTTAATGTCTACAACAAGAGAGAAGGTTTTTCTCATAATCAATCCCTGAGGTTTGAGTATAGCCCTTCGCTACAAGACGAGCTTTATAGGTGTGTACAACTCCATCCATGTCGGTCTTCTTTTTGAAGAGTCGCTTGCTACCAACGGTTTTGCCGTTAGGAGGAAGATCAACTAAGTCCCTACCTTCGTTGTCTTTCATGGATTGCATTTCCACATTCATAGCATTCAACCATTTATCAGACTCAGGGTCCAACAATGCAGCTTTATAGTTAGCGGGTTCACCATGATCCCTAATCATGCTACTCAGCATCGAGAATAAGCACATAGATCTGCGGGCATGTCCTTTTTTTTTCTATTTGTGTCCTTGTGGACCTACGAATGGGAATGATATCACTTTGAGGTTCATCTATTTTGTTGATAGAAATAATGCCTAAAAACATTATTAATATTTTTTCACATCTTTACGTTTTGATAATCACAAAATATAAAAACGTTCAATGTAAAATTAAACGTAAACAAGTAATTAGTAGTATTTTTTATTTCGCAAAATTATTATCTCTTAAAGGTATGAATAAATAATGGCTTAATGCATTTTATGATTAAAGGAAACTTTTTTTCAACATCACACTTTCTATAAATTGTTGTTAAACATTTTTCATCAAACCTATTACAAAACATTATCTACAATTAAAGAAATAGTTTTATTCAAAATAAACATTTTGAAATTCATATTTTCAGACCTAAAATGGCTAGAAAGTTTCAGAAAATTCCCCATACACAAAAGGACAAACTGGGGAGCGCCTAGTCTAGGGCGGCCCTCTTAAATACACGGGCGACCCCCTTATCTTTAAGGGGACTGCCCACCTATTTAAAGGGACCGCCCATAGGTAGATGCACCTCCAGAATGTCCTATAAATACTGGACTATTCTCCACTATTTTCTTACCTTTTGCACTTATTCTTTCTGATCAAAAACTGCCCACACATCTCATTAAAATCATTTGATCATTTAATCATAAAGCTTTGTTTCCAAGTGATCCAAGCTCAAATCCTCAAGTGCAAGAGAAGAATACTTCCTACCATCAAGTGATGAAGTATTACACCTTTGTGTGTTGTTGCAATCTTATTGCATCCATATCATAACTTGTAAATCTTGTAAAGTTGTGTAGTTGTTAGATCTTTATGATTGTTTGTAAGTTTATAAACGGTGGAGTCTTGCCGTCGCTATTCCTTTTCCTGGGTATGTGTTAGTTAGGTCTTGTGGTGTGTTATAGTAGTGCACCTTGGTCGAAAATTTAGTGGTGTGAAAGAAAACTCAGGGTGTGAAGAAAGTTTGTGTAGTCTGTGATCAAGTTCCGTGAAGCAAAGTTGTGTAGTAAACGTTGCTGGTTAGATTGGTTCTTGCAGAAGTTTAGAACTCGATACATCTTAGTTAGTGTCGTAAATCAAGAGATAAGCGAAATTTGTGTAGGTCTTTTTCTCCTCCATAAGGGAGCTTGTTAACATAGTGAAGGAAAACTCTTCTGTGTTAGGTGCTCGAGGCAGTGAAGATAGGCGCGGAAAGAGTGTGCTTGTCGTTGTCGAAACCCACTTATAACATCACTCGCGTTGTGGGTTTGATTTGTTCTTAATCTTTAATCATCTTGTCTTACATTATTTTCTCTACTATCCTGTTAATTGTTTAGATAAGTATATTGTCTCAATATTGTGCAAGTGTTGAAGTTCTCATAAATAGTCGAATTTAGATTTTTTACACATCATCAATTTAAAACCTTTATTTTAAAAGACGGTAACTCTTATTCAACCCCACCTTACTTGGTTGTCCACATGTGTCCGGTTTCTCTTCAATGAGCCCATGTTCAAAAACTCACTATTTTTTCTTTTTTAAAAATAAAATTTGTATTTTTTGTAAATACTTTTGAATCGAATCATCATGGAAAATCGGAGCGAGAGAAGAAAAAAAGAGAATAAATATTTTAGAAAGGGCTCAAAATCCTCATGCAAAAAAGTACCCACCACTATTCATTTTTGTTAAAATTCTCTTCCCCTTTTTACTAGTGTTACATTTGGAATTTATTTTTAGTGTGCAAAAATTAGATTCGAAACTCTTATTGTTGGAATCTCAAAAGATCCTAAGATCTTGGTCCATGTTTATTACCGATTTGGTCGTGATCTATCCACCCCGCCTATTTTAATTAATTCTCGAACTTTCTTAATAAAACAAATTAATAAGATGAAAGTCTGTACCTCTTCATAAAACAAAATCCGATGATCTTTTATACAAAGTAAGAAACTTTTATTTGCAAAAAAAAAAAAATAGATGTGAAGCCTTAAAATGGTAAGTTTATAATGCTTTGCACGTAAATGAGATATTGAAAGATAAGAATTTTTTTTAGTTTTCAACGTTTGGGGCCTTTCTGTTTTTTTCCACACACTTTTACAATCACGCAAAAGATTAATTAAACGAGCTAGACTTTTGACTTGTATCTTCGAGTGACCGAAGCTTCTTTGTTCGGGTCCATTTATGTGATCCTAACATTGTAATTACGTTATATGCATGTCAATTCGTACATTAGGAATCCATGAGACTACACTTCGCTTTTTATTTCCGTTGGTTATCCATTTTTTTGAAAATTGTGCCGTTTTACTAGAAACTAGTTATCGCTTAACGACTTGCCAACAACCTCAACACTTAATTATACTCCATCTCCAGGTTCCTATGTATATTGAGTTACTACTATGTTTTCCCCAAATATTCTAAGCAAGTTTTACCTTTCGTAAATACTAGCACACTATAACTAGTTTAAAACAGGCCTGCAGAAAGATATCAAAGTTTGGCAACAGTAGGCACCCTTAAACATTTTATAAAAATCTAAAAAACATACAGGAGGTCACACACATCATGTACAATCTCCAGTTTAAATTTAGTCCAACAATATTAAGTTTTGACCCGCCTGCACACCGCATCTTTATAAACAAAATTCTGGACAGCCAACACAGTTTTAGCACTTAATCTTGTACAAAGGTTTTGACTAACTTTTACACCTTGAAAATCAACGAGGCCTAGTTCGTTGGAAAGTAGACTCGAAGTAGATAACTTTAGGGTCCTGAAAACCTAGAAAAGCTTTCGAAACGGCCATGTTATGACATCCGAAAGTTGACCCAAATTCGGATATGAAAACTGCCATTTTCTGAAATTTGCCGGAACGATTTCCTAATTAAAATCAGCTATAACTTTCTCGTTTTTAAGAATTAGAAGCTCTAATTTATACCAAAACGATCATTAGAACGACTGGTAGTGGAGTGTGTGGTGTGTGTTATAAAAGGGGTTGAGGGTGTTGAGGTCGGGGGTTCGAGTCTTGCTCACCCCTGATTTCCACCTTCCCCCTTTTTTTATTTTTGAAAACTTATAAAAGCAAAGTTGTAAATAAGCTAAAAATAAGCACTTTTAATAAAAGAAACTTTTTATAAAAAGCCATAAATAAGCTATTAAACAACTTAAATCTAGACAGAAGCACTTAACTCATTTTTTGGTATTTTTCTTAAACTAATAATCTAAAAGACCACAATAAGCTAAGTTTATGACAAATTAAGCTACTAATAAGCTAATACTAACCTAAAGAGCTAAATGAACAAGAATAAGCACACAGAACAAGCCATAAGCTAGAAATTCAAAATAAGCACTTTAACTAGATTTAGAGCCAAACAGTCCCTGCAGGGACCTTTGAGCTTATTTTTAGATAAGCTCTTGGATACTTGTGGGCAAATGACTTATGCAAGCTTATTCTACAACTAATAAGCTTCCAAAAACAACTTTTGGAACAAGGTTTCAAAATTAATTGCTTATTGAAAAAGCCTATTGAAAACAGCTTTAATACTCAGATCATGAGGTATTTTTAAGAGTAAAAAAATTTTAGGTATATTAAATTGATGATTTTGGTAGAGAATTGAAGCTTCAATTTGTGTTTCTTGGTGATGTTTGCTCGACAGAAGAGAGAAAAGGAGGAGACTGGAAAAAAAATTAACGTTATAATCTAGAGTGTGTGTGTGTGTTTTCGGCTTATATAAAAAGAAAGGTCGGGTTGGGTTTTATAATTAAATGGAAGGTTATAAGAAAGATGGGCTTGTATATCTTTTATAAAAATAAATAAAGAATATGGGCCTAGTTTATAAAAAAAATATATGGATGTTGTGTTTGGCTTGTGGTTGCCGACGTCAAAAGAAAGGGGGAAAAAGGGGCTTTGGCCCATTTTTTTTGTTATACGCTACATTATTTATATCTCGACCTTAAAATTTAAATTCGACTTGCCAATTTTATAAAAACATAAATTTAATTTTTTTTTATAATCGGTTCGGCCTGACTTGAATAAATAAATAAATAAATTAAATAGTTAAATAAATTAAATGAGCTCTCATGTCTATAACATGACATTCGTTGAATTCTCGATCGATAAAACGGATAAATATCAAAAGCCGAACTCGCGAATATTTAAAACGACGATTTTTACTAAATCGACTAAAAATAATAAAATAATTTCTATAAAATCAAGAAATAGAATTTATAAGTTCGGAATAAATAGCGACAAGAATACGAGTTGCATCATAACCAAGCGTTAATTGCTAAGAGAAATGTAACCACATAAAAGTTGACTCATATAATAATTAAAGAGAATCAAATATCATACGTTTGCTTTCAGTTACTCACCTCAAAATTGACGTGGATGTCACATAACGTCAATTTCCGAAAGTTAAGACGAAGAGTTGCTATTGCCGAACGGAATTCAAGAAATTCTTTAAGAACGGAGGAAGATTTGCAAGACAAGCACGAGGCGATAGAAAAACATTCCAAAGAAGTAGAAATGATGGTTATGATAAAAGTGAAAGAAATTGTTTTGGATGTGGTGATCCAAGTCACTTTATTGGAGAATGTTCAAAGCCGCCAAAGAACAACGATCAAAGAGAATTCATTGGAGGAGCATGGAGCGACAATAGAGAAGATAAATTGGAAAAGACTAAAGATGAAGCTTGTCTTGTAGCTTAAGCGCCCGATGAAATATGCTGAGGAGTAAACTTGGAACCTGATGAGTGGATTAAAGATAGTGGATGCTCAAAACACATGACCGGTAATCGAAAGTTATGTTCTTCATACAAAGCATACAACAGAGGTAACGTAATTTTTGAAAGCAACTTACACGGTAAAATCATAGATAACAAGTTACATTTCTCAGACTCCTTAATAATTGAAAATGTTGAGCACGTAGATAACTTAACTTATAACTTGCTTAGTATATGTCAAATATGTGATAATAAATGCAAGAAATATTCCGAACAAAACACGAATAGCGAAATAAATCAAAAACAAAAAAAGTTATAGGTAAAAGGAATAAGGGAAAGGAGGATTATTATGTAATAAACTAGAGAAAATAAACCGGAAGACAAAATATGCTTGCAACATTAGACTATATTCCACCCTATGCATAGAAGATTAGGTCACGCTAAATAGCAACTAATTCAATCATTAGCCGTCTAAAAGAATAGTTAGAAATCTACTAAACATAAATACGACCAACATTTTTGTTGATGCCTTGCAAAATAGGAAACAAGCTCACGTAAGTCACAAGGCCAAAAAATATAGTCTCAACAACTAATGCTTAAACAACTTGCACATGGAGTTTTTTGGCCCCTCCAGCCATAACGTAGCTATGGAGGAAATCCGTTATCCCTTAGTAATTGTGGGATGACTATTCTGTAACACTTGACTAGATTTTTAGCATATAAAACCGAAGCCTTCGAAGAATTCAAAATATTTAGCAAAATGATCCAAAACAAATTAGGATGTTCTATTGTAATCAAATAGAATGGATCAGGTCGTTGAATTGATAATAAGTACAATTTGAAATATTGTGATTTAAATGGGATATCTCACAATTTTTCCGCTCCTCATACTCCACAATCAAATGGGGTAGTAGAAAGAAAAAATCGCACTCTACAAGAAATGAGTAGAACCATGTTAAATGAACAATCCATTCCTCAAAAATTTTGGTGTAATGCGGTCGATACGTCAACCTATATAATTAATAGAGTTTCCATTAGACGTATTTTAGGAAAAACTCCATACGAGTTGTTAAGAGGTAGGAAACCAAACCTTAACTATTTTAGAGTATTCGGAAGTAAATGCTTTATTCTTAATACAAAAGATTACCTCACCAAGTTCGACCCAAAGTCGTACGAAGGTGTTTTCCTAGGATATTCGCAAAATAGTAAAGCTTACATAATACTTAACAAACAAACAATGAAAGTTGAAGAGTCGTTGAATGTAACTTTCGATGAAACTCCTCCCCCGCCTAAAACATCACCATTGGAAGATGATGAGTTAGTCGAAGAAGAAGCTATTGAGGTTAGTAAAACAAAACCCATAGGCAATGATCTTGAAGACATTTCATTAGAAAATAATCAAATTGTAAATATTAAAGAATCTAAAACTCATCCCCTAGAAAACGTTATTGGTAATCTAAATCAAAGAACTCTTAGGTCGCAAGCTCAAGACAAAAGCAATTTCTTTTGCTTTATTTCAACAATAGAACCTAAAAATATAAATGAGGCATTAAAAGATGAAAATTAGGTAATGGCCATGCAAGAGGAACTAAACCAATTTAAAACAAATGATGTTTGGGAACTAGTCCCAAATCCCATGGATATGACCATTATAGGAACAAAATGGGTATATAGAAATAAACTCGATGAAAATGGCGTCGTAACTAGAAACAAAGCTAGGTTAGTCGCCCAAGGTTATAATCAACAAGAAGGAATTGATTATGACGAAACATATGCACCCGTAGCTAGACTAGAGTCCATAAGAATACTTTTAGCTTATGCTTACGCACTAGACTTTAAGTTATACCAAATGGATGTGAATAGTGCATTCCTTGACAGTTTTATCAATGGGGAGGTTTACGTGGCACAACCTCCGGGATTCATTGACTTCGCAAAGCCTAATTATGTCTATAGACTTAAGAAAGCTCTTTATGGTCTAAAACAAGCCCCAAAAGCTTGGTACGATCGATTAAAAGCCTTTCTTATTAAACATGGTTACTCCACGGGAATGGTAGATAACACACTCTTCACTAAAAAGAAAGACTCCATCCTCATTATTGTCCAAATATATGTTGATGACATTATATTCGGATCAACTTGTCAAGAAATATATGATGACTTTTCCCAGATCATGCATGATGAGTTTGAAATGAGTATGATGGGAGAACTAAATTTTTTCTTAGGATTACAAATAAAACGATTAGATGATGGAATATTTTTTAATCAATCAAAATATATTAAGGAAATGCTTAAGAAAGTTGGACTAGAAGACTCTAAGCCAATGAAAACCCCTATGTCTACGGAAACCAAACTCACGAGAGACGAAGAAGGCGAGTCCGTAGATAATACCAAATATAGAGGCATGATAGGTAGTTTATTATACTTAACGGCAAGTAGACCCGATATCATGTTTAGTGTTTGCCTTTGTGCACGCTTTCAAGAGGATCCCAAAACCTCTCACCTAGAAGCGGTTAAACGTATCTTCCAATACATTAAAGGCACTACGCATTTAGGATTATGGTATCCTAAGGGAACCGGCATAGAAACAATAGTGTATGCGGATTCGGATCATACGGGAGATTACGTAGATCGCAAGAGCACTAGTAGTGTTTGCACGTTTATGGGATGTTGTTTAACATCTTGGTTTTCGAAGAAGCAAACCGCTATTTCCATCTCTACAACTGAAGCGGAATATGTAAGCACAGGAAAGGCATGTCAACAAGCCCTATGGATGAAACAAGCTCTCGTAAACTATGGCGTTAGGTTAAAAGACATTCCAATAATGTGTGATAACAAAGGGGCTATAGACTTAAGTAAGAATCCCGTTCAACACTCACGAATAAAACACATTGAGATTCACCATCACTTTCTTCGCGATAATATTCAAAAAGGGAATATCTCTATAGAAAAGGTCTCATCAGAAGACAACATAGCCGATATTCTAACTAAACCACTTAAACGTGAGTCGTTTAACTACTTACATCTAGGTCTAGGAATGATGGAATAAATTGATTACGTTTTCGGCATAATAAAGAAATGATAATCATCAAAGAACTGTTTGTCAAAAATCTGAGAAAAAATTTCTCAACAGGTGGCGCCCCCCTTAATTTTAAAGGGACCGGCCAGACTTTAAGGGGACCACCCACCTGACTGACTAAAATATTTTTTTTCTCTCTCTGTGTCTAGGTTTCTATTTTACACAAAAACATAATATTGGGAAAAGTCTATAAGCAAACTTTTACAAATTCTTCTATCTAAATGCATATCTCATTGTACATATATACAATAGTCCTAATCTATTATTTTCTAAAAAGTCTTTCTCACAACTAGGAGCACATGAAAACAATTTTCATATATTGTTGAGATATGCTAAAAACATTTTTCATATATGTATAATGTTCTCTTACTTGTTGTCAAAAGTATATAATCTAATACATATTTTCAACAATCTTGGTTGAGCAAAATTAAATCAAGGAGCATTTGGATTATTTCTTAGGTTTTACATGTCTTAGTGTCGTAATAATCGCTACTCCACATTTGTCGCACTTAGGCACACACTAGTATTTGCACAAAAGTTTGGTTCGTTTTTAACTTAACCCTCTTGTCAAGAAAAATTCTTTGTGCATTATATATAGTTACTATTTTATATGCTCTTCATTTTTTTGGTCTTCAATTCATATATGATTATATGACAAAATTATGTGAAATAGTTTTATACTACAACTTGTCATATATATGTAGAATGTTGAATGCTTAATTGCTATGTGCTAAAAAAATCCTAATTGCCATAAAAGGATGGACTTGCTGCAAATTAACCACCAAAACAGAAACCCTCGCACAAAATTTTAAGAAAAATCAATTTTTAGGAAATCTAGGAAATAGCAGCTGGCGGCCCCTTAATTCATAAAGGGCGGTCTATAACAACCCAAAATTTTCATCAATGTAATATCTACCTATTATATTATGATCACCTTTGTACGGGGAAATTTTTCGTTTCATCACATTCCATTATGTAACATTGTTTACATAACCAAATTAAACGAGCTCACGCAACAACCAATGCCAACTATAACTATGCTTATATCATGTAAACATCTTAATATGTCAAGTCTATGTCTTAATATCATTTTACCAAATACGTTATCTATTTAACGTACTTTCCATGACATTTTATCAAAACAACTCTAAACAGTAGCATTTATACCAAAACCCTAATTATATGTAATGTTTACATATAAAACCAAATGTACAATCTAACAAGGCATGTATACAAGTGTATAATACATAACTTTTGAATATCTTTTCCCTCCTAAACTCTAGTACAGCCCTTCAAAGCACAAGATACAATCCAATTAAGCATAATATTCAAAATAGCTCTTTTCCTTCCATTTCTTTTTAGAAATTGTACCACCTTCTTAGCTTAAGTTACAAACTCAATTAGCACAACATGTTTCCCTCCAAAATCAGTATATAACCTTCTAAAGCACAATGTACAAGCCATGTATGCATAAAAATCAAACTAGGTCATTTTACCTCCTAAATCACTTTAGTTTCTTACCGCCACTTTAGCACAAGGTACAAATACTTAATGCATGACTTCTAAACCCTAATCCTAAACCCTAAGTAATCCTAAAACCCTAATCTTAACCCTAAACTCTAAATGAAAACCCTAAACTAAACCTAAACCTAATTAGAAACCCTAATTCCTAAAACTAGTTCTAACCTAAAAACCAAGCAAGCACACTACCACCACTCCTTGTCACCACCTTACTAGCCTACTTAGCACCTTAAGCAACCACCCTACCACCTCAATCACCTCCTTGTAAGCTACTACTAACACTTGCACTCCAAACACCCCTCCTCGTCACTCCTTTGTAAACCAAAACCCTCCACACCCTTACACCTCATCCTAGTCCTTCCTTAGTCACTACTCTATAGCCCTTGAACCATACTTCAAGTTTACTTGGTGCCTACTCATGAAAACTTGGTCCCTAAGTCATTTCTACCACTATATATACACGTATACATTCATACACTTCAAACACACCTCAAAAACTCATCACACATATAAATGGAGTTCTAAACAAGACTAAGGAAGATCAAGTGAAGCCCAATATCAGTTTTGAAGTCAAGAATCAAGAGAAGGAAGATCTTGAATCCGTTCTCTAGGCATTCGAACCCAAAACCCTCAATTCGACCCATTTCAAGCTCAAGTAAGCTTATATCTTGTTCCATAAGCTTATAATCTATTTTAAATCTTTCATAAGGCTTGTAAAATCATATGTAAACTCTTGTTTGATCCCTTGAATCACAAACCCATGTGTTTTTGGTTTTCCTAAACCATACGCACCCATTTTGTGTTTTTAAGCTCATACGCCCTTTCCATAAGCTATAGGCTAGCAAACTCTACTTATATTAGCTTATTCTAATAAGCCATAACCTACAAAACCCTTTTGGATTTCAAAAATATCAAAATTATGAATTTTGGACTTAATTTGCAAATGTTTTCATGCAAAGGGGTATATATCGTAACTTTCTAAAATTTATAACTAAAAGGGTTAAAAATGTCATTATTCCAAAGTTATAACTATGAGGGGTTGTTTTCCTAAGTTTTAATGTTAAAGGTTTGAATTATATATCTTTTATATATAAAGGACTAACTTTGTAAAAGTATATAAACCAAGGGTATATATTGCCATTTTTGAAACTATAAGGATATAAAATGTAATATCTTTATATTAATTATAAAAATATATATTTAAATATTATAAAACTTTATCATTTAAACTATAACGTATCACGTTACTAGGGAGTTTCATGTGAGGGGTTTCATTTGGGTATACGTTTTGACGAGTTTGCTGGATTTACGATTTAAAGTGTCCTGACTCCTCAAACATTTACTACATGACCTCTGGATTATGATAGCCCGAACAGTGATGCAATATTTTCACAAGTTAACAGACCAAAAACCGTTAAACTTTCTGAAATAAAGTTCTGGAACATAAACAACCAAACTAAGACTTGACATATTCCCCCAGGTTGTGTGACGAGGCCGTTACTTTCATTGATATACTTTTACCATCAATCAGATTTCCCTGTTAAGGTGAGTTCATAGCCTCGCATTTTAAATCTTTGAAATGTTTCATAAACCTGCGAGGGGGATACATGATATAAACCATGAATACAAGTGTTTTCCAAATGTATGCTATCCTGATTTATTATTGCCTAAGTTACCTTTGCTGCCAATATTTCTTAATCATGAACCATTAGTCACTTACAAGTGAACGCAAATATTGTGGATAGATCTATCGGGGTGTGACGACTCTCGTTGGTGTGCCTATACTTTTGGTACCAATAGCACTATATTTGATAATAATGGGTAACTTTGGCAAGTTACCTTCCCACGAGGACATTTGTTCCTCACTAATGTCACTAAGGTGATTTCCATGTTAATGTTTGGTTGCATGAGCTTTGGGCAATAATATTGTTTTCCATGATAATTGTATGTGTTACAATTATTACAAACTATGGGTGTATAACAACGTAACCCACTATGACTTGTATTCAAACTGTTTTCATAAACCTATGAATTTCACTCAACCATTGTGTTGACCTTTTTAGCATGTTTATCTCAGAAAATTGAGCAACTTATGGCATGGAGTGGCATGGACTTAAAGATGGCTAAACTGTTATCATTCAAACTTTATGTTTCTAGATTTTGGGACCTCTCTTTTTGTAAAACTCTGATGAATAAATGAATGATAACTAAGTTTTCCAAAAACGTCTCTTTACGATTCGTTTTCTATGATTATGTATGTTGTACTATGAAGTAATACCCCAGATTAGCTTACGCTGCTATATTTGTCAAAATAGGGGTGTTACACGGTCCCCTTATCTTTAAGGGGACCGACCCCTAATTAAGGGGACCGGCCTAGACAGTCACAGGTAAAATAGTATTTTCATCCCTTTTTGACCAAATACCCTCTAGACTTAGCTACTATTTCTCTAAATTCATAAACATTTCTTGGATTTGATCCTTTAAATGTTCATTCTTCCTAATTTAAACCTTTCCTCCACTATAAATACATTCTCAACCATCATCATCACAATCATCCTCACCAATGACATCTCCTAACAAACCCACATCCAAACCATCAAGGGTAGCCAAAATGAGTGTGAAACCCATTTGGAGGAAGAAACTAAACCCTTGTAACACATCCAATGAGCTCAATGTAAATTCACCTACACCAATGCCAAAACCACTCACTCCTCATCATGAACCATCTCAAGAAAACAATCACCCCAATCAAGCATTACCAAATCCTTACATTAAGGACACTCCCACATCACCACAAGTTGTCTCACATCCTCTATTTCCTATCTCACCTATCAATTCACATGTTACTCACACTCAAGCTCCACCTTAAAGTGACAACCAAACTCAACACACACCACCTCTATCTCTAAGTAGAGAAAGCCTAGTTGATGACATTAATCAACTACAAGACCTATCAAACCTCTTAGCCATGCATCTTTCTCAACAACAAAACAACATTCCCTTGTCACCTTACTCTCCAAACCTACCACACACCCTCAACATTAACCAAGTTAAAATCCATGTTGGGTATTGCCCTTGTTGCATCTTCACCCAAAAACAACTCCTTGCTTTAAGCGAGGATATCAATTGGATTGAATTCCTCCTCACTCGACCACATCCACCACCTAGAGTTCAAAGAGATTACCCTTCCACAACCCCCTCCGCTCCAAACTCTCTATCAACAACCAACTAATCTCGTAATATGCATACAAATAATCGTCAAACCTTTTTGTGTCGCAAGCAAGTTAAAAATCCTTCTATGGCTATTTAGGATTTTTTTTATGTATTAATATGCTTTTAAAGCATATTTGTTTTTCTTTTTATGTATGCTTATGTGTAGTTCACACACATTGTCCTAAATGAATGAAGTATCTTTTGCTTTGATGTTTGCTTGCACTTGTCATATTTTTCCTTCCTTTTTGCTACATGTTAGAAATATTTGTATTGTTCTAACTCGTTTTTGTAGCCAAGAAACTATTAGGATTAAGAAAAAGACTCGGTTACCCCATGTATTTCATATTTAGCATATCTCGTAGTTAGAACAGTAATCGTATGACTTATGGTATTGGGCCGGGTCTTTACCCACTGTAAGCCCATACTATAGCCCCTTTTATGGGGCATGTAAGACTTATTTAAACCCTCTTCACACATAGAGAGGGTGTTGGAAGAATTCATTTTACATACACTCTTTAGTGTGTTTTCTCCTATCCATCTCTCTCTTACTTTCACTCTCTAAACATGACTACCATATGGTTTGAGTTACCAAGACCACCGGATCTATAATTCTTTGTTTCTAACAATTGGCATCAGGGCCTAGGTTGCGTTCTTAGGTTGGGGTTACAATTTATGGTCCGGTTGGTCTTGTCATTTTTATCATTAAATTTATCACATCGTTTTGTATCATGGGTTGTTGTCTTGGTTACCGTTCATGTCTCGGTTACTGTTCATTTAATGTTCATTCGTATACTGCTGATATTATAGTTCATTCGTTACTGTACATTCCTTGTGAAAATGTCAAGAAAATGGGCCATAAATCTGCTATTGATGTTGTTAGATGTTTTGTGGTTTCTTTTACTGGTTTAGATACATTTTGTTTGTGCTTAAAAGACAAGTTATGGTATAAACAGATCTGGGTTTATCTTTGTTTCTTCATAGCTGTTTGGCAAAAAAATAAAAAAATACCCCAGATCTAGAATTTCAGGAATAAGTACAAAAGTACGAAAAGGACAGGTAGCGAGTTAGGAAGATGATATAGTGAGTTGGAGTAGCGAGTTGGCTTAGCGAGTTGAAGAGTAGCGAGTTGGTAGATCCATAGCGCTTTGGTTTAGCGAGTTGGTGTACAAGTACAATGAAGACAAATATCTATGCCAAATCTAAACGAACCTCTGCCCAAATTTTTTCAAAGTAGCGAGTTGTCAAAAATGGCTAGTTATACTCAACAACCCAAACCGAGTCAACTCGGTAATTACCGAGTTGACCTGGGTCAACTCAAACGAGTCACACTAAGTCACGAGTCAAAGGTCAAAACCAAACAGAAATGTAGAAGATAGAAGACAGACTCTGTTTCACCACAACAATTAACCAACAACTTCACATCAATAAACAACAATCAACAAACCACAACAGCCTCGTCACAAATCTAAGCTCACTAATCAAATCCTACAATTTCTAAATCCTAAACCCTTCGTCACAAATTCAATAGCCAACATATCCAACAATTACTACCTAAATCCCATTGTCACAAATAATCTAAACAACATCTCAAACTCCATCTCCATCCCAATAAAGACTCGAAACAGAAAACATTACAATTGATCTCAGATTGTTCGTTTCTTGTTGTATAAAAATGTCAAGACCTTAAATATCCTCAAACAAGAAAGAAAAACTCATCACAGATCTATAAGAAGATTACCTTCTCTCTTTTGATATATGAAAATGAAGAAAGAATTATAATAAGTATGTTACAATTCAATCTTGGTTTCGATCTTCATGACTCAAACAAACACTGAATAACAAACCTACCTGAGACCTCTTGATAGAGATCTTAAAGATGAACCTCAGATTATGGGTGCCCGTACTTCAATTTGTTATTGTAACTCGGATTAAGCAAGAAACACTAGTACAAAAAGTGGATTTAGTCACACATGGGCAAAATGGAACGACCACACATTCACATATTTATATGACCAAAGGTACCAAAAAAGACACCATTTACTAATTAGTCACACATGAACATTTTTATTGTGTGACCATTAGAACTGTATTGCCACACATTCGAACATCATGTGGCTAAAAGTAACTGGTAATATTGTTTGGTCACATATGAATTTCGAACGTGTGACCAATACAAGTAAGCTTGAAGCATTGGTCACGATATACATATAAATAGTGACAAATATTTGTCACACACTTGAACAATGTGACTAAATGCCACATATGGTCACACTAAACGTTTTGTCACACATTATTTTAGTGTAGCCAAATTCCATTACATATGGTCACGTAACTTAATATGTGTGTCTAAAGTTTAGTTTGTGTTAGCTTGCCAAAAGCTAATGTGTTTAGTCACATTTACTTCTAACACTATGACCAAATGGCATATATGGTCACACTAAATGTTTTGTCACACAATCATAATATTCATGTGGCCATTTGATGATCAATAGTCACACAAAATACATATTTCTTCAATTTAAACACCATATGGTCACACTTATTAACACTTTTGGTCACTTTATGCCTAGTTGCCAAAAGTTCAATATAGACCCAACATTTGTCATAGACTCAATGAACCAATCCTAGCCACTCATTTTTTCATCAAAAATAAAAAAAATCACTTTTCATCTCTTTTTAAAAAATTAAATATCTCACACACCGTTAATCGTTACGCAAAACAAAACATACCATCGCGAC